>CM066315.1:139854066-139970247 GCA_033807775.1 Saussurea involucrata
ATGTTAGATATGTCCGGAAAAATTGATGTCTGGAAACTTTAGGTTTCCGGAAACAAATTTACCCGGATTGATTAGAGATTCGATTACTTACCCGGTGTAACGTCCCAAAAATTACAAGGAATTTAAAATTTTTAAAAGTAATACATTTCATTATAATCAAACCAAAAGTTAACAAATCGCATTACAATAAGAATAAACGTCGTTATTTAAAACCGTCAACAAAGTTTAAGCAGCGGAAAGTTATATAATTAAATCCCCATTTACTAAAAATCAATTTAAACAATCTTCGCCTTGCAGCTCAGTTTACTCACAAAACGCAAAGCGAAATAAATAATTTCTTTAAAAATGAACCGTCACGGTTCTAGTATGGATTGACTCATGACATGTACTTAAAGTAACCGCTCGACCTTACACCGGGTGCGACAAAAGGGTGCACATAATTTCAAAATCAGTTCCACGACATTTGATCCCAAAATTTCTCTTTTTTAAACATAAAATGTCGTGGCACAGGGTTCACCAACAAATTTTTACGCGCGTCGGCTAGTCATACAAAACGATAAAACGGTTTATAAATATATTTTTGTTAAAACACAACTGTCTCGTGTAAGTTTCAAACTTAAAGATAGAAACCAATCCGTTTCCATCATTTGAAAATATCGACTAAAACCTCATAAAATCTCAAAAGGTGGGGTTCTTTAAATTGATTTCCCAAAATTCCCCAAATGGTCACATAAACAAATAAGATATGCACCTCGTGAAATTAAACCCACACGACTCAACATGCCGTAAGACAAAAGTTCATGAACCTTAACGAACTCATTTTAAACAAATCACCAAAACAGTTTTATACAAACATCGTGGAATGTAACTTTCCGTCTCAACTCTAACATATGTGGAGGAGTTCCAATGTTAAAGTCACAAGCCGTAGTCACTTGCCCAACATTTTAAACACCACAAAACACAGATATCGTCTTACCCGAAAGAATCGTTGGAAATTAACGAAATGAGACAAATTCTAACAAAGTTTGCAACTCCCGTGATAAAACGATTTCATGCACTTTCAAAACCATAATTCAAAATCTTGTGTGTGTGCTGAACATTTCCCAAAATTCCAAAACACCAACCATAAAAGGATTTGAAACACAAGAATTTGTTAATGCAATCTATTTCAAAATCAAACTTTGTGCATGACTTAGTCGGCATTCTACGCATCGACTCCTACTCCTCCAAATCTCTCTGGTCCACTAACGTCATCCGGACATTTAAACCTCTTAGGCAAGTTGGGAAATTACGTCAAATAATCCCTACGATTTTTTCTCAAACCAAAGTCAGCGCTATAAGCCTATGATTCTAGCACAATCATCCATCTTGGCCCGAAACAAACATCATCCTTATCGTCACTCCAAGTGATTAATACTACAATTGTCCTTTTATTCCAACGACTACTAATTTATAACCTTCGACACTACCCCAACGATCATCCCATCAAAGCAAATCAAGTACATACCTGTACTAGTAGGTTTACTATAGTCGTTCCTCCTTGTGATGGCTATTCTGGGTAGATATTACAACGAGTTATTAGCACATAATAATTCACACTAACAACGCTCACGCTCAACTCCTTGGATTCCTCGTGACTTTCCCCGACTCGAGCATTGATCTTGTGTTTCCGATAGTAGGAGCTCTACTACTACCTTCCACATCTATCATCACTCGTTCCGAGTTCCATCCGATGGGTCCAAGTAGTTTCTCGCCGATAACTACACACATATGCCCGCACCGGAATATGTACACACTTTTCCTAGCTCCCTAGGAATTCCACCCAACTTCACTACCCTTGCTATGACGAAATCCCCACTAGTCATGACGAGTCGCCTCACGAATGCACAGTCGCACACAGTGTAAAACCATATAGACATTCGAATATAAGATTCTATCCTACAACGGTTGGACTCAAACAAGAGCTGCGCAATAGAACTAAATCCGACATTCTAAGGCTATTTGGTTCCTACCGCATACAACCTATAGTGCATTCACTTAACAACTTATCAAGGCTAGCATGAACTCCTATTAGCAAACAACAAACATGCAGTACAGTGTAATAAGCACCAAACAATCCAGCACACATACTCCTATGTTCTAGAAAGCAATCTAGCATACATACTCATATGTAAACACTCTTCCCAGCTCACTAGGAATTTCATCTCATCCCACTACCCTTGCTACCACGGAATCCCTATTGGCCATAACGAGTTGCCTCGCGAATACCCAGTCGCATGCAGCGTGAATCAAATAGACATTTGAATACAAGATTCTATCCTAGAACGGTTGGACTCAAACAAGAGCTGCGCAATAGAACTAAATCGAATATTCTAAGGATATATGATTCTTACTGCATACAACTTATAGGGCCTTCACTTAACAACCTACTATAACTAACATGGATTCCTACTAGCAAGCAATCAACATACAGTACAGTGTAAACCACATAAGCAGTCTAGCATGCATACCCTATGATCTAGAAAGCGATAAATACATTAAGTACTGTACCTTCCCACTTAGCGTTGGCTGACTGTACACAATGCGCCCTCAATCACCGTTTCCCAAACGGGTTTTCCTTTTTTTCTTTTATTCAAAAAGATTTTAGTAAAAGAATTTGTAATTCCCTAGCCGCAACTTGAGACCAAACACACCGAGATGTGTTTGATTCACTCAAGCTGTGCTCTGATACCAAGTTGTAACGTCCCAAAAATTACAAGGAATTTAAATTTTTTAAAAGTAATACATTTCATTATAATCAAACCAAAAGTTAACAAATCCCATTACAATAAGAATAAACGTCGTTATTTAAAACCGTCAACAAAGTTTAAGCAGCGGAAAGTTATATAATTAAATCCCCATTTACTAAAAATCAATTTAAACAATCTTCGCCTTGCGCCCGTGTGTACCGTCATGCCCGACTGCTACTCGCACCTGAAATCATAAGATATTGGGAAGGGGTAAGCACGAAGCTTAGTGAATTCCATCACATGCGCAGATAGGAATTATATACACATCACCCCTATCCGCA
This sequence comes from Saussurea involucrata, assembly GCA_033807775.1. NCBI lineage: Eukaryota > Viridiplantae > Streptophyta > Magnoliopsida > Asterales > Asteraceae > Saussurea > Saussurea involucrata. The sequence continues at coordinate 139,857,137 of CM066315.1, forward strand.
CATAAGCAACAACACCACAGTTACATAAAACGAGTAAACATCTACAAGTAATTATGTATCCAACACCTCGGTCCCACCGAGCCCTCGGTCCCACCGAGTTGTAATGTAACACACTCGTCACACCGAGTTCCCACAACGTTTCTTTCCACTTCCTCGGTCCCACCGAGCCCTCGGTCCCACCGAGGTGTAATGTAACACATTTATACTAAGCATTTAAACCAATCAAATATTACACACCACAAACAACTAGTTCACACCACAAAGACAGTAATACATACAAACTACTATGACAGGCATACAACCCCTAACTACACAGTGAGAGAACTCACCTTAAAGCAATAAAAGTATCCGCAACCGCAACACAAGCCGGCCAACACCAGTTCACCTTTTTCCACCTAAATAAGTGTTAACAAACGTCACAACGAAGTCCTAGCCCAAAGTCACAACTATAAGCTTGCACACGAAAAATCCAGCTTTTACTCTAAGATTTACAGGTCTGTTCGGGACCTGTTTATCCCCTCTTAAACTCATCAACCCAGAATTATTATTCCATAATCAGTTAGTTCCATGACTTAGGGTTCCAGGGACATATCGTACGCATTCTAACGATTTTCCTACGATTTAATATGAATTTTCTAAAAACGGGACGCGAAACTGTCATATTCAGACCTGCTGTGAAAACAGCCATTTTACGCCTAGCTAGAGGCCGAACCAGACTTCCGCTAAAACACGAAAAGTTTGCCCGGCACAGAACGTGAACCGTGGGCACCGGTTTCGCCTCAAACCGAGCTACGACGGAAAAGTTATGAACGAAATAAAACAGTGGCAGAAACGACGTTTTCACATAAAATGACGATTTGTAAAAACGGTTCAAGGTTTATTCGATTCAGGTTTACGCGATCAGGTCACGGATTACAGTTCCACGGTGACTAGGGTCTGGTCTCGACCGCACACCACCCACTGCCACCTCCGGTAGTGGTGGTCGTCGGCAGCGGCGGCGGCGACAATTGTGGTTTACGACTTCGGCGATAACAAGAAACGGAACAACCCGACTACCCTATCCCGTCCCACACACACCCACACAAACACAGCCACATGCGCATACCCGCTGCTGTCCACGCGGCGGCGCACGGCGACGGCCACACCGCCGGCAGCCATGGCTGCGGCGGTGGTGGTGTGGTTTTGCGATTAAAGACAACGAAAAAGAAGACAAAAGGATGGTTACCGTTACCTTGCGACGGAGACGACACAACAGCGACACCAAGATCCGGCACCCTCTCTCTTTCACGCTCTCCTTCTCCCTCACTCTCTCTCCGGCAGCGAACCCCGGCGACAGTGCCGGTGGTTTTGGGTGGAACAGCAGCGGCAAGAGGAAAAGGGGAGGGTGTGCTCGGCGGTGATAGCAGGTAGGGGAAAGGGATTAGGGTTTTGCCCTTGATGTGTGTGTGCGACGTAGGAAGAAAGCAAGATGTAGGGTTTAATTTTTTTTTATATATATTGTGCTGTTTGTGTTTGACGCAGGGAAAAACAAGAACAAAAAGGGAGAGGTTGGTTCCCCACATGGGCCGACCCCAAGCACAAATCTTTGCCAAACAAACCCAATTAGCCCCTAGTATTTTTAAACTATTTCATTTTAATCCCAACTAGATTAGGATATTACTATTTAGCCCCTTATAGACAATAACTTATCAGATATGGTCCTCCCCGTTAAATCCCGTTAATAATAAATCACTTAGGAAAAGATATTAAAATAAGTAACTTAATAATTAAATGCTTAAATTAAACCATACCGGGACACGGGCTTTACACCCGGAGAGTTTGAACTTACCCGGAAGACTTACCCGGAAAGAAGAGAGAACCCGGATGGATTTAACACAATCGTCCGGAAAGAACTGATTCTGTCCAGAAACCGCGGCTTGTCTATCCGGAAACTACGGCTGTGAACTTTCAATCGCTTAGAAATCTACTAGGGTTTCTCAAAATCGATCCTGAAAGATTAGTACCAATGCCAAACACAAAAATAACACTAACCCAATCGATTTTAACCCAAAAACAACAAGTTTTGATTATAAAAATATGATTTTTGATGAAGAACACAACCAAAAACTTTGAACTCAAATTGCTTAATTGACCACTAAGATGAACAAATTGGGTTATGAAAATTTGCAGAATTGAATATAACAATGATACTAACACAACCCAATAAGCAAAATCAATCAATTTTGACAGAATCAAAATTTTGAAAATTCAAGAATGACACAGACGAGAAAAGTCAAAAATTTACCAAAAGTCAACTTGAAGGTTTTGATACCAATTGTTAAATCCAGATCCGTGCAACAGTAAAGAAATCAAAGAATATGAACAATGTATGTAACGATTTCAACTGGTCATCCCTGTATTAGCTTTCAACTGAGAGAGTTTTACAATACAATTCAGAAAGCAAAAAGGAACAACTAACTATTTTCTAAGCTAATTGAACATTATATATCTTGGGCCCGTGGTTGACAAGCCCACGGCCCGTTCACTAAACAGACTCAAAATGAATAAATGCATAACAGACCCTTGAACTTTAAATCAACAATTAATTGCCCTAACAAATTTGCTTTGCAAAAATTCTTGATGTTTCATGAAATGATTAATTGTAAAGGATTCTACCTCATGTGTCTCTGGCGCTGCATCAGCTTTGGTTTCCTCGCCATCTTTGCTCATTAGACACATTTTGGCCAAAGCAGCAGTTTCATCCTTATCCTCACCGTCTGTTTCATCCAGCCAATACTCTTCTTCCACCAGCACTTTCCCAGACTCTTTCTGTTTAGCCAACAACATCTTGTTTTTATAGCAGTCCGAGTCCCGTACCTTAGGTTTCCAGCACTCCTTGGCGTAGTGACCAGACTTTCCACAGTTATAACATTTCTGCTCTTCACCTTTCTTATCCACAAACTTCTTATCCTCAATCTTCTTAAACTCATCTTTCTTTTCATCAAATCTCTTCCTAGATTCTATGTGATCCTTATGCTCAAAGTTCATGGATCCCAAAGAAAATCGTTGATTGTTGGATCCAGTCTTCTTCACGAACCTCTTCTGAAAAGCTTTCTTCAGAAAGATCATGGCCTGTTTTAAGCTTTCAACCTCGTCTAAGTCATCACTGTTCACACCATCATCTTCTAACTCAATATCCTTCCCTTTCACAGAATGCTTCCCAGATTTGCTTGAAATTAGGGCAATCGGATCACTTTCATCTTCTTCCTCTATCTGTTTAGTCTTTTCCCTTTTCTTCTCTTTCTTCTTTTTCTTGTCTCTTTTGGCTTCAGCGTCATCCTCATCTTGTTTAAGTGTTTCAAACATCTGTTGCAAAGGTAGTACACTTAACCTCGAATGTTGTTTCATTCTGTGAGCATACTTCTTCCATTCAGGTTGGAGCACACTTAAAAACTTCACATTATTTTTGATTATGGATTTGGTGATCTTATATCGATTCAGCTCATTCAAAATGGTTGTGAATCGATCATAAGTATTGTCGAGTGTCTCTCCTTCCTTTTGTTTGAAGTTCTCGTAACTATTGATCACATTTGAAGTTCTCATCTGATTTTCCACCTCTGAACCCTGATATAGTTTAATCAACTCATCAAACATGTCATTCCCGGTGGCATTGAAACTGTCAACCTTTTGATAGATATCGTTGGTCAAAGCTTGCATTACCAGTGACCTTGCTGCTTTGTCAGCATTATGCCTCTTAAGCTCATCACCGAAGTAATTCTTAGGTTCAATAAGCCTTCTTCCAGCTGGTTCATCCAAAAATACTTCACCCATCACTCCATGTTTTAGAGAAGCAAGAATAAAGTCACCATTCTTTTGTCTTTCAACATAATCTAGAAATCTATCTTTCCAGATTTTAAAATATTTTGGGAACAAAACTGGAGGTTTATCTTTCGATCCTATTACTAGCATGTCCCTAGCTGTCATGATGAATACTTGTTGTTGACCGTTTAGCAACCTTCTGATCTAGATTCAAAAATATAACCCAAACACTGTTTTATCGCATGCAACTGAATATCACACACCAAACTTGTCGCAAGAAACACTTTATCGTACACCAAAAGATGCGATAAAGGATGTCTCAAGGTAATCGCAGCCACTCGATGAAGAATTATCGCAGAAAGAGGCACACGATAAAAACCAAACTCAGTTTTATCGCATGTGAATGACGCGATAAAGTACTGTTCACAACTAGACCCGTGCGATAAAATGCTTTTATCGCAGGTAACAAGCGCGATAATAACCTTGCGATAACAAAGAACAAAGTACTGTTCGATAACTATGAACACTCAACCTTGCGATAACAACGATAATCAGATCAATCTCAAGAGAAATCCTCAAATCAAGTCCGATTAATCTGAAATTTGGTACGAAGGTTCGTGAGGTGATTCTGGACACTTTTAATACTTGCAATTTTGTCCGAAAACTAGCAGAAATGAGAAAATCGGTCCCAAAACAGTGTCTTGTCTCTTTTTCACGAAAAATATGAATTCTATCAAATCTGGATCTGATTGGAATGAATTTGAGGAATCAATTCATGTAGGAACAATACCCAATCAATCCTAAATCAATCCTGATCCATTTAATGGGCTCAAATGATCAAAATCAATCAAAAGATAGAAAAAGATGAAAAAACTCAAATAAGCTCGAATTTCATGAAAATGATCTCTGAATCAGAATGAACTGTTGTGCTCTGATACCAATTGTGATCCCAGAACAATCATTCAATATAACAATGATAATCAACTGGTCATCCCTCTCATTAACAATATAATCTTCAAGTACAAAATGTAAGGAAAATGTAGAGAGAAAAGTACACTAGTACTTGGATATGGAATGACACACTAGGAAATTACAAGGCAAAAACATTATATAGGATGCAAATAAGAAAGTTTCAATAAAGTCCCCTCTACTTGATACAAGGTGCTAGTTACGACACTAACAATAGTTATACTTGCCATACCCTTAATTGGGTCTAGGTTGTAGACTTTTGTCATGTTTAACGGACAAAGGCTAGCTTGTTTTTTCAGCTTATTGAAAAAACTTTGCTGGGAATGACGAAATTTAGTTGATATTAATGGGTTTGTTTTTCATTTTCTTCCAAATACACCCATCACAAAGGTGATAGATAAGTCACTAGTGCAAAATAGGCTTTTATAAACGGTTCTTTTAGACTTTATACACGATCTAGTGTCAAATTTGATATATATTTTATGATCGATTCCCCTACCTAATTCCTATTTTTATGGCTAAATGAATCAACTAAATGTGTTTTCATCATTCAATTATATGTTGATATAATAGAGAAAACACAAGGAAAAATAGTTGGCATGCGTAAGAGGGTTGTACGGAACAAGTGGTCGAAGAAAGGCATAAATGAGGAAAATGCTACCATGACATGTTTCCCTGACATGCAAGGGTACCACGCGGGTTTCTGCAAGGATAGCATAATCACTACAGAACCAGTTTTGCCAAATTTTGAATCTTGAGTTGTTTTTCCATTTCCTTGGTAGATTGGGTTTGAAGCCGCCGTTTGAGGTGGGAAAAGACCTAAGGGTGTGTTTGGTACAGGGAAATGAGAGGAGAGAAATGGAAATGGAAATGAATTCTCTTGTTTGGTAGAGAGAAATGAGAGGAGAGAAATGAGTTGGTATTTCCCGAGAATTGAGAGCCTTTGTATTTTCAGAGAGTTGATTTCTCTGTATTATTCAGAGAATTGATTTCTCTGTATGGGCACGACCACCACCACCACCACCGACCACCGCCACCACCACCGACCACCACCACCGACCACCGCCACCACCACCACCACCACCACCGACCACCGCCACCGACCACCGCCACCACCACCACCACCGACCACCGCCACCACCACCGTCGCCACCATCGACCACCGCCACCACCACCACCGACCACCGCCACCACCACCACCGACCACCGCCACCACCACCACCACCACCACCGACCACCACCACCACCACCGACCACCGCCACCGACCACCGCCACCACCACCGTCGCCACCATCGACCACCGTCACCACCACCGTCGCCACCATCGACCACCGCCACCGACCAAGAGAAATGATTCTCTGTTGCATTTCTCTGCTGAATTCTCTGTGCTACCAAACAGGATAGTCAATTCCTATTCTCCTGACCAATTCTCTTTCTCTGCAATCATTTCTCTGGAAATGAATTCTCTGCAATTCCATTCTCTGTACCAAACGCACCCTAAGGACAATTTTTAGAGAAATGGAGAGCATTTTGAAGCTTTTCTATAACATTCTTCTTGGTTAATTTCGTAAGTAACTAGTTTCTTCATTCCACAATAGTGTAGCCTTTGATTTTGATTCATTTGGTTTAGAGATTCCTATGTAAAGATGTTTGAACAAGATTATTTGCTTGAACTCTGTATGATGCCAATATCTTTTAGTTTATCAATTAATCTGATCAATTGATTGGTACCCATTTAATGAAAAGTCATTTAAAACCCTAAATCATAATTGTTTGGGGATTTTGATAAAGTGACAAACGGTATGTTTCATTTCAATAAGGTTTTCAAACCTATGCCACGAGTTATTGAAATCAAAGCTTAGTAAGTGGAGCTTGTGATCTTATTGCTTTGAATCGGTGAATTTCCATATTCGTTAATGTTAATCGCACGTGGGAATTTAAGAGCTTGATTAAAACCTCATTTGTGGTTAAGATTTAACCAAAGAGCTTATTTTGGTTAAAGTCTATCTAAGGGAAAATTGAGGTTATCAGAGCATCTTGACAACCATAGTTGGTTTAGACTTGTCATGTCTTATTTTGCACCATACGAATCAATGATAAACATTTTTCATCATATCGAGGGTGAGGCTATTGCTGGGCTTTTTAATTATTTTGCTTTAATTCATATGTTTAGTTTATTTAATCTAATCCAACCCCTTTTTACTAAAATTGTAGAAGTCGAATATTTCTTACTGTCAATCCCTATGCATTCGACCTGACTTACCACTATTAGAATCTTTATTGTGATTTCGGACAGTTAGAACTTATTTTTTGTTGGCCTCGACAGCCATCAAATGTTTGGCGTCGTTGTCGGGGATTGGTTTCGGTGATCATTGTTTTGCTTTTGCACCTTGTTATTTCTTTTTTTATTAATTTTTTCGTGAGTTTTATTGTTTATTTGAGTTAATCGTGGACCTAACACCAACCGTTTTTAACTGTATTTACATCTTTCAAGGCGGGTTATCTATACCATTATGGGTCACGATACACCACCAACACGAAAGACTCATTCGAGGTAAACATCTCTTCCCTTGAGACACAACTTTCAGATCTTACCTTTCTTGTGTGTAACACCCTCAAATTTGAAAAGAGAAACTAATTTAAAATTTTCAAAGATACATCAAATAAAGGATAAAATCCCTTCTACAAATCAGCATTTGAATCATCAAATAGAATTCTAGATTAAACCTAAACAAATAATAACCAAGTCTTATATAAAGACTAAATAAGGATCGGGTGTTACTGAACCCATTAACACTTTCTATCTCCAAATGTACGGAAGGCATCACCCAAAAGATACATCATTCTTGTACATCTAACTAGCACTTAACTCTTCACGGTGTCGCTAGTACCATTCCCCAAACAACGACCTGATGCACATGCCGACGAATATAAAGGGTTAGGCTTAACGCTTAGTGAGTTCAAGAGTTTTATCAATTATATAAAGCGAAAAGGCGGAAAGAGTGTTATTTAAATCACAATTCTCAATATGCAAATTAATTAGAATAGAAAGTGATATCTTTCTCAAAACCCCATTTTCGTGATAAAATACTTGAATAGAAACACCCCATAATCATGGACCAAACTCAATACTCACACGAATACCATATGGTTAAAATCCAAATATCAAAAAATGGGAATAATCCATTTATTCAAAACCATGATATATGGAGGGGATCTGATAACTCTCGTTTTTAGAGTTATTTGTTGTTCGAAACATCCAAATTTATGTAATTTTTATACCCTTTTTGCTTCTTTCTCTTTCTTTTGGTCTAAAAAGTTTGCAAAGGGTAATAATAAACCAATGAGTAAATTTTGCTTGAAAAATAGTCACTTTTGACAGTGGTCACAATCTTACCACTGTGGGCAGATCCAACTTAAGTTGGTGGGAGATTTGGACGAAATATTAAGGAAGAAAGCAAGAATAAAAGTCTGAAGTTGTGGATGAAGTTTGACCATAGAAGACGAGCGTGAAATGGAAGGACCTTTGGCTTAAAGATAGTGTGTACAACTTGGGTAAAAGGATGTTGCATCTCACTTTCCATCCACTATATAAAGAAGGCATCCTCTCACTTTGAAGATCATCTCTTGGAGCTTGAAGAGCTCTCTCTCTCGCATTAGTTGTAGTTTTACTTTCTAGTATTTACATTATTGCCTTTAAATACTTGTCTTTATAATTCTTGTAATTATTTCCTTGTATTGTAAGACTTTAATTATTAATGAGAATGTTTCTTAATTATTATTCTACTTTCATTGCTTTATTTACTTTCATTATGAGCTAATCACCTTAATGGGTGTGGGTGTGAGCCAAGCTTAAGACTAAGTAAGCATTTGGGTGTTGTTATTTCTACTAAATCTTAATATTGGTCACTTGAGTCGGGACTTATATACTCAACGCGGATAAGCCGATCACTTTGAAGTGTTAATATTAGATCTTGACCTCGAGAGGGGCGGATTCGAAATACGGCTTAAGTGATGCACAAAGATTTGAGAGAGTCTTTGATAACCACGTCGAGAGACGAGTTTTGTATGATTTATTAAGGTTCAAACGCTGATCGAGATTTATATCACAAAGAGATTTGGGTATAAATCTCTATATTGGTAGAACTTGACGTTTAGAGTCAAACTTAATTAAATCGGCAAGATTAAGATTCGGAAGAAGTAGGAACTTTGTGGCCACGGTTCATAATAATTCACTTTCGAGAGATCGGGATTCTTATGAACACCTTCGTTACACAAAACTTCTGACCATTTTGCTATTATGAATGTCTTAAGAAAAACTCATACCCACACCCTCTCTTTAATATAAGAAGTTTATTTCTTTACTTTAATTATAAGCAACAAAAATTGATAACTTTTTCACAACCCAAACAAGTACTAGAAGTTCATGAATGTCTCGGATTCTTAGTTGACTAGTCCATGTCGAAACGATCTCGGTATTACTACCACTTTATTACTTATAGCGATCATAGTGTCTGGTGTGCACTTGCACCGCCACTGTGGTAACATAGTGGTCACTTTGTGGACCTATACGATTTTCTGCTACCAAGTTTTTGGCGCCGTTGCCGGGGACTGACGTGATTTTACATCCTAAGATAATGACTTTCATTCGAGCCTGAGTTACTTGTTTCATTTTCATAACATTTCCATGTTGCTTGTCACGGCTACACCACTCTCATGGAAGGGTTTAATAGGGATGCCCCTTATTATAATGCTTTCAATTGTTATGGGGAACAACATCCTAATTATTGTACAAATATTCAAGAGGATGACACCTACGCTTTATTTGGACCTCCCTACAAAGATTGGAATGACACGTGTTTGAATACATTTGACCAATCATGGGAGGAACATTATGATTATTCATCTGATTTTCAAGGGACGAATCATTACTATGGATTCTCGTCCTTTGTTTCCAACTACCCACCGGACAATATTTTTGAACAACCTGAACCATCTCACTCTTCTGCACCCACTCCCACAAGATTAATGGAAACTCTTATGGAATTTATGGGAATGTTACGTCCTCTCTGGATGCCTTGAACACTAAGATAGGACAACTCGCCGAAGAATTTAAAATTCAAAGTCAAGGTCCCTTACCAAGTGATAATGAAAAATTAATATGTGTTGGTAAGGATGAGAGTGATGTTGAGAAAGATTCAGAGATTTTTGAGGAAAAATCGGAGCACATGAGCAAGCCTTCTTTACTCCCCAATAGTGAAGAGGTGCTTCAAGATGCTAAAATTTTTAACGTAATGATTTTTGCTCATGTTGTGCAACCTTCTTTTGACCATAGTACTCCCACGGTAGTAATACATCGAACCGTGGGGATAAATTATGTGGTTAAAAGCTCGGATGATTGTACTAGATCGTGTTATGTGGTTGTTGGAAGATCCTTTGATAAAGTAAAAATTGCTATTATCTTGAAACCATCCCACTTTTGAAGATATACACATGGGGGTGGTGAATCACACCCTACATAATCTTGATACAATTTTTTTCCTTACTCTCAACTCCAATTTTGTGTTTTTTATTTTTCATTTTTTATGTTACATTTGAGTCTTTTTTCCAACTAGTATCAAAGTTTTCGAAAAAAAACATGTGATAGCTCTCATTTTGAGTGTTGCTTACATTTCATTAGTGTGACTTTTTATTTTCTTTTAATGTGCGTTTTTCTTTTTATGTCTTCACGTTTCCCTTTTTTTCTTTTTCATTTAGAGTTGTTGAAGATAAAAATTTTTGTTTTTATTATTGTATGTGTCGTTTTGGAGCTAATGAGTCTTTGTGGTAGTTCTCCAAAAATACAACAAGAAGAGTTGTGTAAATATTTCAAAAACATATATATAAAAAAAAGAGAAGAAAAATGAAAAAATAAATTAATATATATATATATATATAGGGAAAGGTTCAATAGAGAAGTGCAAATATTTAGAGAAGTAGAGAAGTAAAAAAACACGGGTCCGTTCATATATGAACATTCATATATAAACAGTCATATATAAACAGTCATATATGAACGTTCATATAACAGTCATATATGAACATTCATATATGAACGTTCATATATAAACAGTCATATATGAACGTTCATAAATGAACGTTCATATCTGAACGTTCATATCTGAACGTTCATATCTGAACGTTCATATATGAACGTTCATATATGACTGTTTATATATGAACGTTCATATATGAACGGACCCGTGTTTTTTTACTTCTCTACTTCTCTAAATATTTGCACTTCTCTATTGAACCTAAGGCTATATATATATATATATATATGTATATAATAAAAACAAAAACAAAAACAAATTTCAAGAAAAAGTAACCCTTGTTTTCAAATGTTTTTTATTTCAATTTTTTTTGCTAAACAAAGAGTATTTTGATTTCAAAAGAAAAAAAATATAAAAGGGTAAAAACCTATTTACAATCTTTGAAAAAAAACCAAAACAAAAATAAATTTGTAAGTTTTCAAGAAAAAGGTTTGAATATGTCTTTTGAGTTGGGTAAGTTGACAGACAAAAAAAATATATAAAATAACTTTTAGCAAAAAAAAATCAGTTGGAAGAAATAATATTAATACTTTTGGGTATTTTGTTGGTTAGTGGAAAAGGTTAATGACGTGTATTTATGGACAATTGGTGTCTTGAAAGTACAAATGCTTGAAAAAAAAGAGAAAAAAAAGAGAAAAAAATATAAATGACAACCAATTACTGCACCTTTCAAAACGAGTAGACAACCATCATTACCTTCCCTTTTCTATGACCACTCTTTTATTAAAAAAAACTATAATAATAAAAAAAAACAAAAAGAAAGCCAAACTCTTGGGTCCAAACTCTTGGGATAATGACACGTTTTGGAGGGAAGAGAAATTCTCATTGGATAACTAGGATCTTTAAATAAATAAATAAATCTTTGACCATGGCACTATGAATCGCATTCGCCGTAATGTTTCAGCTTCTGAAGTAACAGTCCAGACCACTACTGCTGCTCCATCCGCCACCGGTTCTCCATCCGTACCACCCTCAGTCCCAATTCAGATGCCTCCGATTCCACCTTCCGCTATGGGCTATGGGTCGGAGACTTGGTTGGAAGTTTTAGTCGGTCAACAAGAGGAAACAAACTTACAGCTTAAAGCAATCGCAAATTCCTTGCAACTTTTGACCGATCAGTTTAGTACCCACGTACGACGAACCGAACGAATTTGGGCATACAAAAAGGGATTGGAACCGAGTGAGTCGTAAGATCCATTTACGTCGTGACCTACTTCTTGCCGCTCAGTTCCCGCGATTTCCTTCCGGATTGTGCCCCCGCAGACTCGTATTCCGATTCCCCTGTCGCCTTCAAATCCGACTACCGAACCACCGGTTACTTCTTCCGGTGATCATGCTCCCACGGTTTAAATTACTTATTGGTTTATTAATACCCTTGTGCTTAACATGTTGTCTTTTTGTTATCATCTAATTTGGGTATTGGTATTTTGTTTAGACTATTAGATGCGACGCTCGAAATTTCGCCTTTTGTGTAATATATCGCGAATATTTCGTTTTGTCCTTTATTTTATGATGGTTCTTGGTGTTGGCAATTTTTTGTGTGCTCTCTAGCTCTTCGTGTTTCAGGTACAACCTTCTTCGGTAATTCTTTACGAATATTACGATTAAAAGGACGTAGGCCATCTTTTTAAACCCATACACTTTTCGTTGTTCACCCAAGCCACTAAATAAACCACCAACGTGTCCAATGAGGCCATTGGCCATTTCAAGTTTGGGGGGATACCAACTTCATTTTTATTTAATATATATATTGTTAGGACACAAAATGTCCTAATTATAAGATAGTTTTGTAAAGGGGTAATTATTGTTATATGGGCTTGGATATAGTGTTATGGGCTTGGGCTTAATAGTGTAACAAGGGGGTATATAATGTTTAGTGTGTGTAATTAGGGTTGGTGAGTTAGCCATTGCAATGTAGCCTCCTTGGTGTAGTGTGTGTTCTAGAGAGAGATCCATTCTCTCTCTAGGTTGCTTTCATCTTGAATAATACACCACTTTGATTATCTATCTTCTTGTTACCAATCTCTTCAATATATATATATATATATATATATATATATATATATATATATATATATATATATATATATATATATAAACGATTTAAGGAAGAAAGTTGTACATCTCTCGAGCTAGTGAAATTTTCAACACTCTCTCTATAAATTTTTATTTTTATCTTTTCTTTTCTCTTTTTACTTGAGGACAAGTAATACCTCAAGTTTGGGGGTATGATAACTCTCGTTTTTTAGAGTTGTTTGTTGTTCGAAACACCCAATTTATGTAATTTTTATACCCTTTTTTGCTTCTTTCTCTTTCTTTTGGTCTAAAAGGTTTGCAAAGGGTAATAATAAACCAATGAGTAAATTTTGCTTGAAAAATAGTCACTTTTGACAGTGATCACAATCTTACCACTGTGGGCAGATCCAACTTAAGTTGGTGGGAGATTTGGACGAAATATTAAGGAAGAAAGCAAGAATAAAAGTTTGAAGTTTTGGATGAAGTTTGACCATAGAAGATGAGGGTTAAATGGAAGGACCTTTGGCTTAAAGATAGTGTGTACAACTTGGGTAAAAGGATGTTGCATCTCACTTTCCATCCACTATATAAAGAAGGCATCCTCTCACTTTGAAGATCATCTCTTGGAGCTTGAAGAGCTCTCTCTCTAGCATTAATTGTAGTTTTTACTTTCTAGTATTTACATTATTGCCTTTTAATACTTGTCTTTATAATTCTTGCATTTATTTCCTTGTATCGTAAGACTTTCATTATTAATGAGAATGTTTCTTAATTATTACTAGGTGTGAACCGCGCGATGCGCGGTAACGAAATCTTATAATTAAAATTACATAATAAAAATTGGATATGTTGTGAATATAACTTTTTTTGGTGCTATCATTTATGTGATTCTATAGCGATATTGTGTGTGCAGAGCATTGTATGAAATATAATGTAGACAGTTTCATGACAAAAAGTAGCATTTAGTATTGTGATTCATTTAAAGAAACATGTGAAATGATTGAGTTTTAAGGTAAAGATCAATATATAAAGCAAAGTCCAACAAATAGGTGATGTGTGAACTCACTGCAAGTACAACTCCAACCAGATTAGCCGGTGCATAATTGTAATTCTTCAACTTTATCCTGCATACAAAAATTAATATGTAAGAAGTGTTGTTCTACCAAATATAACTTCATAAACAGAAAAATAACATGATTACTATGATTGTGTTAAGAATTTAAATAAATAGTGTTTACACTTTTTATTGTAATTGAAATTGTTTAAGGTTAGTGATAATTATTAAATAAATAGTAGGCGTGATTATATGTAAAGGGATATTAAATAGTAAATGAAAATAATGTTAATGAAAACGTCTAAATGATGATTAATATATATATATATATATATATATATATAGCCTTAGGTTCAATAGAGAAGTGCAAATATTTAGAGAAGTAGAGAAGTAAAAAAACACGGGTCCGTTCATATATGAACGTTCATATATAAACAGTCATATATGAACGTTCATATATGAACGTTCATATGAACGTTCAGATGTGACTGTTATATGAACGTTCATATATGACTGTTTATATATGAACGTTCATATATGAATGTTCATATATGACTGTTATATGAACGTTCATATATGACTGTTTATATATGAACGTTCATATATGAACGGACCCGTGTTTTTTTACTTCTCTACTTCTCTAAATATTTGCACTTCTCTATTGAACTTTTCCCTATATATATATGTATATATATATAGTGATGAAATGAATGTAATCGGATTTATTTGAAGGAACAATGTTGTCAAAAACTTCATGATACACAACGTTTTTAACCAAGTTATGATCCTCGATCTTATCATCAACATTAAGAATGGTTAAACCTTCACGTGATGTCACTCGAGAGATAGCAACATATAGTTGGCCATGTGTAAAAACCTATTAGAATATAGAACAAATAATATACTTTTATCATTTTTTTAAATGTAAGATAACAAAAAGTAAGTAAAAAGGTAAGTATTGTACTTGTTTTGGGAGAAAGAGGCCGACATATTTTAGTGATTGCCCTTGACTTTTGTTGATAGTCATTGCGAAGCAAGGTGCCAAAGGTAATTGTCATCGATTAAGCTTAAAAGGCCACTTCGATTCGTTTGGAGCCATTATGATTCGTGGAATTGTAACATTTTTTCCCTTATTATTTCCAGAAATTATGTCTCCACGAACAGACCACGTTCCAAGTAGCGTAATAATCAATCTCGTTCCTTGCACAATCCTTCAGTTTGATTGATATTCCGTAGAAGCATAACCGGAGCACCAATGTTTAGATGAATATCATGATTAGGTATGCCACTAAATTTCAAACTATTCAAGAACTCTGTTGGGTAAAGAAGGTCTTCATCACATGACTACATACTTCCTTTGCATACATTGTCTGAACTTAAATATGTTCTTCCTTCTCCAGGTATGATATCCATGATGGCTTCATTAAGTTCTTGCACCATATCATTTTTTGGTGAGAGAATTGCTCTTTCAGTAAGATATGAAGGATTTTTGTGGTTATCCATAAGTGACGGATACACCGCATCAATGATGGACTTCATTGGAGAGTTAGATTGTTCTAAACAAATGTCTTGAGGAATCTCGAGTAGCTCGTGATGGGGATGATCATAGAATGAGCCATCGCCAATTTGTAACATCCACTTATCAAAAGCTTCAATTTTAGTGGCCTCTAATTCAGAAATGCTTTTAGCCACGAGTCTCATACTTTGATTAAGCTCATATACTTTGAACAATGGCCATAGATAAGATGAGTTAAGTGATGCAGTGACAATATCAGGTCGAGTTCCTTTTGGAATACGGGGAAAATTTGTCGAAAATCACCACCGCATACAATTGTAAGACCGCCAAATGGTTTGTTTGCGCTGTCTTCGTATCGTGAACTCAAAATGTCTGGTAAACTTTTATCTAAAGCCTCAAAGCAGTATTTATGAGCCATGGGAGCTTCATCCCAAATGATCAATGAAGTTTGTTGGATCAATTCTGCTACTTGAGTTCCATGTCGAATTTCACATGTTGATTCGTTCGTTAGATCCAGGGGAATGTGTAATGTAACGTCCCAAAAATCATAACATGCATTAACATAGAATAAGCATTCGAATTACATAAATAAACTTGTCCATAATTCTTCTTTTAACTATACTAAACAAAATTTGACAGCGGAAGTCTCTAATCCACAGCCGAGAGCTCTTTCTATAGTCATCGTAAACAAAAAATCTTGGAGTCGCTCTAAGCTCCAAATCCTTTTTGCTATCTCTTAGTTCTTACTAGAAGAACCCGTAACATGCTCACCTGAAAATGGTTTAGTTTTGAAAAGCGAGGGTTAGACCAAAAGGTCCAGTGAATTCCCTCCATAAAACATTTATCACAGTATAAATTCATTTCATTGAAAACAGTTCACATTCTTCACATAAGCATCATTCAAGGTTCAACACAGGGTTCAGGGATCGCATAAGCTACCACGATCGGGGCCTAACGGACACCCTTTCGGCTACACCGGAGTCCAAGTGGACCCCCCTTTTTATCCTAGTAGGAAGGAAACAAATTCCAACCCACAAGCTGAACACATATGCCCAAGGAATTATCAAATCCCAAGGTACCCTGACCCCACTGTGTAAACCGACTCCACATAGCATACACATAACGTTTTGAAATCTCATTTAGAAAACTTTAAACATCATTTCAATTGCTGAATAAACATGTAGTTCATGAAAATCATGCATGGCATTTATAAAACAGTTCATGCTCGTAAACGAACCATAATCAGTAAACATAGTACGTCATAAAAAGGGTTGAGAGAACTCACCTTAGGTAGTATTGAGCACACCCTGAAAGTTTCTCCAAGCTAAGCAAATCGAACACCTATGGAGGTTAGAATTTCATCAGATTAGACTGTCCGATCCTAAACACTTTCCGGACACTTATACTTTCAGGACACCTATACTTTCCGGACACCTTGGACTTTCCGGACACTACTACCCGGACACTAGTCCTTTCCGGACAAAACTATTCGGACACTTAAACTTATCCGGAAACTACTACCCGGATAATATGGACAACACCCGGAAAACCCCCCACTGTCCAGACACTACTATCCGGACAGGGCGACGTCCGGAAACCTACGGGCTGGATGAAAACAACAATCCAAAAGTGATTAAAAACTTATTTTCTGGCAACAACTCGATTTGACAAGCATAAGAGTTCATCCACTAGTCATAAACACCCATTAGTTCCATCTTTAGACCACCAAATCGATACATTAATAACAAAACCCAAAATGCTCAACTTAAGGGTTAATTAGGTGAAGAACACACTAAACCCTACTGATTCCAGCCCCAATTTCTAGACAATAAAGAATAAGAAACTTGCAACAAACAGAAGAAGATGTTCTAGATGATTACCTTAGCAATTCCCTTCCTTAATCACAAGTTTCCCACTTTAGCTTTCTTTTTCCTTTCTCCTCTTAGCCGCCAAACACACAAGAACCAAAAATACTGATTTCTCAAATAAGTGTGCCCTAGGGAATTGGACCCATTTTATATTTCTCAGAAATTGCCAAAAGGTCCCTCAAGTCTAACTTTCAATGCTTAGACTTCGACCACCAAACTTTCACATTTTCTATAAAACCTGGTTGTTACAACACTCCCCCTTAAAAAAATTCCGTCCCCGGAATTCCTTATTGGAAAAGACGCGTGTATCATGCCCACACCACAGCTGACACTTCCCCAAGGTAATGCCACTTCTGACTTAGTCGACCACCTCATTAAATTCGAAACATGAAACAATGGATGCATTTCCTTCAGTTCTTACGGTACTCTAACTCGTAGGTTACTGTTCATATTCAATCGGTCTTAACCATACTAAATTAAGTAAGGCTTCTCATGCATCTTTACTTCCTTTAAGGAGGAACTTGGCGGAATCCCCCGCTACAACACGAGATTCATTTACTAAGAAACAATCACTCACAATCCTGCACCACCCAACAATCGTCTATGCAGATAACATTTCCCTTTCTCGGACCACCTAGACCACAGTTCGTCAATCATCTCTCACATCCTTACTACTTCACCACCCCATACTTATACGTAACTAAGAGTAGGAACCTCCAAACCCATCGTTGAAGTGTTCACATACTCAAATTAAACTTATCCTGAAACACATCAATTCCTCGCTGATTGCCACGTTCGTTCAGTCATATAAAACATAACTCCGGTTATCCTCACTCCACTGGGAAGGGTAACCCTGGTCACACCATACTATTCTCACTAGCTTAATCACTGTACGACCAATTCGTTTAAACATTTCTTACAAAGTCACTAACTTAACTCATTCAGTTGTCCTATCCACTTCTTTCCTGCACAAAATCGTACACAATGCCCTTCCTTAATACTCTTTCCAAGAGTCCGCATGCTTATCAATGACAATCTACACAACAGTGCACCTTTCGACTTTACTGTCAAGTTACTCCTTCCAATTTACTTACTTATTCCGACATACTATCTTCACCTCCCCACGTTAGCGTGGAGCACTACCGACCGACATTACTCGCCCCTCTCTTCCGACAATTCCCAAGCTGAAAATACTTTCTCATTACTATACATAACCAAATGGTTGCACTAAAATTCTAACTTACGGCTTTCGACCAAATTACCTCGAACTGACACCAGTGTTTGCTGTTACTACACGTTATTTGATCTTCAACTATTACCTTCTCGGATAATCCTTTCACCCATAGGAACAATTCTCAATCATTAAAGATTTCGCATCTTCTACCCCACATCTTGATTTACCCATCCATCATCTTCTTTAACTTACATTGATTTCAAGAATATACTTACTTAGCGACTCACATAGCCAGAAAACGATTGGTCTCTCATTTGGGCAAGCACCCATTATTGCTCTGACATTCTACTACAACAATAGACGTATCACACTGCCACTTACAACTACGTGCTCCAACCACTTGCTTAGCAATTTGCACACCTCATCCGAAATCCCGAAAAGGCTTCCATCTAATGCTTCAACTTTCTAACATCACGTTACTACAACACTAACTGGCACATTTACCTTGGCAATTATTTCCACTACCTGACTGTACATTCCTCACCCATAACATCACACTGCAGACCAAATCTCTCATGGCCATCCATACACAATTTAAACTCGCCTTCAAATTTTCCCGCACAAATAATCGAGTCTATCTCTCTACTTTGTCCTTTCTCATAGTAGTTGAGCTAAAACTCCCTAGTTCCCACTTAGTTCAATTGTAATCGTTCTTGCTAGCTCTCTACGATCCGAGCCCTTACATAAATAGGGCACAATCTCTCACTAGACGATATAATTTACACACTCGCTCCGTTCGTGCTACATGCCTTATCCTTCTACGAACTCTCCATACCTCGTAAGTAGAATGCTTATCCAAAACAGCAGTCTCTCACTAACCTAACACCTCTACACTGTGTTCTATCAACTTTCACTCTCCTGGTTCAAGTCTTCGGCCTGAGCCAACTTACATCGCTGCCGACTTCAACAACAAAAGTCAACGCGTAACTACTTTCTTAGCCTATTCTTTAACATGGGTTCCTTACGGAACCTATTCCTTCTAACACATCATAATCAACTTCATAATCCGATGCCCTTATTTCAAAACTTGCTCATGTAACATCAATACTATAAGCTCACTCCAAAACTCATATCCCACACTGTGGATTCCCCATTTCTGCCTCACAACACTACTCATAACAAGTTGCTAAAATCAACACCTTGATGACTTCTAGTCTTTCCCCCGGACACCATCGTCCCTCGACAACTGTATTCCCAGTCACCGAGCAAGGGTACAGACCCTTATACACCCGACACTATACTCCATTCCCGACTCTTCCTCTATCCAACTCTCCTCTTGAACACATATACCAAAACTACATACGTTCTCCCCTGACTTGTCCAACACCTTTCCACCCTCGGAGTTCTTCCTTAGCTTAAAATGTAATACTCTACGACCTAGCGGGTTCATAGCCTTCATGCATGACAATACAGTAAATAAATCTTTTTGCACATTTCATCATGTTAAATAAACAACGTTTGGAAAACACCTAGGTACACATGACCCCATCACTCTTATAACTCCACGCCCTACACAACGATTCGAGAATCGTTTGCATGCATCTTTCCGTGAACCTTAATCTTACTCAATCCGAACGATGTTATTACGACAGTAATACGTTGAATGAAAATCCTTTCATACGACACAATTCTAAAAGAAATTACCGACACCAAGTAAACCAGTTGGTTCTCACACCCTTTTATATGATATCAACAGGTTAAACTCATTTCGATTGTAAAAGTTTTGCTGGCAAACGTTTTTTTTCGACCTTTTTGTAACGATTTAACTTATCATGAAAAGTGTGAAATACTTTGCAAATCGCCAAGCTCAAAATTTCATTGTGCAATGTGAATGAAATCACTTTTTCTTTAAACATACACTTGCACATTCTGACTCAATTTCGATCAAAATTGATATTTACACATTTAACTTAAATCGTGAAAATTTCATGTTACATATAAGAAAGCTATGCATGAAACTCTACTTGCAATTGAAGTCTACTCACCCTAACAAGGTCAACCGCTTTACTCACGCAACTTATCCTTGACACTCTACCTTCGACCAATGGTCGCCCTCTCGGTCATGCAATAACTTGCTGTACATGCGTTCCACCTCTCACTTACTCAACCATTTCACACTATTTTCGTTTTGATCAACTATCTCACTTTCTACTTCTACATGCTTTCAATTCACTATAGGTATCTTATTTCATTTATCCTGCCATTGAAAAGCTCGACTAAAAAGTCAGGGCTCCACTGATACTTTCAAGGTTTTGACACCGTCCTCCCTTACCATCCCGACTGATCTATCCCATGATTCCTAGAAGTGGGACTCTCTTGAAACAGGAGTCTTACTCAAACTCGACAATCATCCTCTTCGAGTCCACTAAGAGCTACCTCTAGACGACTCATAACATTCTACACAACATTTCTTCTCTTCGATGTATACATACATCACATCATAAATGATCTCTCACGATACTTCCCAATAATGGGTCTCACTCTACCCCATCAGGGATCTTGCTGACATTCTAGATTGCTGGAACACGACATATAAACTAACTTAACACAACAAATTTGCTATAAAAGGTATTTTAAGCACACACATGTACCTGTAAGTTTGTAATTACGCTGGCCAGGTGTAATCCCAAACTTACCTTACACGTTTGTCCTTGGCACCTTATTCTTAAGCGCATTTATATTGATCGTTCCTAGAGGCAATCATATGTCTCAGCTGTGTTTCTCATCTTACAGTTTAAGTTTAGGCCCGACTGGTCACCTAAATCCCTTAAACTAAGGCTCTGATACCACTTGTAACGTCCCAAAAATCATAACATGCATTAACATAGAATAAGCATTCGAATTACATAAATAAACTTGTCCATAATTCTTCTTTTAACTATACTAAACAAAATTTGACAGCGGAAGTCTCTAATCCACAGCCGAGAGCTCTTTCTATAGTCATCGTAAACAAAAAATCTTGGAGTCGCTCTAAGCTCCAAATCCTTTTTGCTATCTCTTAGTTCTTACTAGAAGAAACCGTAACACGCTCACCTGAAAATGGTTTAGTTTTGAAAAGCGAGGGTTAGACCAAAAGGTCTAGTGAATTCCCTCCATAAAACATTTATCACAGTATAAATTCATTTCATTGAAAACAGTTCACATTCTTCACATAAGCATCATTCAACGTTCAACACAGGGTTCAGGGATCGTATAAGCTACCACGATCGGGGCCTAACGGACACCCTCTCGGCTACACCGGAGTCCAAGTGGACCCCCCTTTTTATCCGAGTAGGAAGGAAACAAATTCCAACCCACAAGCTGAACACATATGCCCAAGGAATTATCAAATCCCAAGCTACCCTGACCCCACTGTGTAAACCGACTCCATATAGCATACACATAACGTTTTGAAATCTCATTTTGAAAACTTTAAGCATCATTTCAATTGCTGAATAAACATGCAGTTCATGAAAAGCATGCATGAAATTTATAAAACAGTTCATGCTCGTAAACGAACCATAACCAGTAAACATAGTACGTCATAAAAAGGGTTGAGAGAACTCACCTTAGGTAGTATTGAGCACACCCTGAAAGTATCTCTAAGCTAAGCAAATCGAACACCTATAGAGGTTAGAATTTCATCAGATTAGACTGTCCGATCCTAAACACTTTCCGGACACTTATACTTTCCAGACACCAATACTTTCCGGAAACCTTGGACTTTCCGGACACTACTACCCGGACACTAGTCCTTTCCGGACACAACTATCCGGACACTAGTCCTTTCCGGACACAACTATCCGGACACCTAAACTTCTCCGGAAACTACTACCCGGATACTATGGACAACACCCGGAAAACCCCCCACTGTCCGGACACTACTGTCCGAACGGGGCGACGTCCAGAAACTTACGGGCTGGACGAAAACAACAATCCAAAAGTGATTAAAAACTTATTTTCTGGCAATAGCTCGATTAGACAAGCATAAGAGTTCATCCACTAGTCATAAACACCCATTAGTTCTATCTTTAGACCACCAAATCGACACATTAATAACAAAACCCAAAATGCTCAACTTAAGGGTTAATTAGGTGAAGAACACACTAAACCCTACTGATTCCAGCCCCAAATTCTAGACAACAGAGAATAAGAAACTTGCAATAAATAGAAGAAGATGTTCTAGATGATTACCTTAGCAATTCCCTTCCTTAATCACGAGTTTCCCACTTTAGCTTTCTTCTTCCTTTCTCCTCTTAGCGGCCAAACACACAAGAACCAAAAATAATGATTTCTCAAATAAGGGTGCCCTAGGGAATTGGACTCATTTTATACTTCTCAGAAATTGCCAAAAGGTCCCTCAAGTCTAACTTTCAATGCTTAGACTTCGACTACCAAACTTTCACATTTTCTATATTGTAAGATCCCACATTGGTTGGGGAGGGGAACAAAGGTTGCCTTATAAGGGACTTGATACCTCCTCTATCAGACGCGTTTTAAAACCGTGAGTCCGGGTGTGGACAAAGCGGACAATATCTGGTACGGTTGGCCTGGGATGTTACAGATGGTATTAGAGCCAGGTTATCGGACTATTGTGCCAGCGAGGACGCTGGGCTCCCAAGGGGGGTAGATTGTAAGATCCCACATTGGTTGGGGAGGGGAACAAAGGTTGCCTTATAAGGGACTTGATACCTCCTCTATCAGACGCGTTTTAAAACTGTGAGTCCGGGTGTGTGGACAAAGCGGACAATATCTGGTACGGTTGGCCCGGGATGTTACATGAAATATTGAATGAGCCGTTCTTCCATTTGGTAATAATAGTGCTGCATTACCAGAAGAGGCAACTGGTAAAACTATTTTACCATCTGATCTAATCTTTGAAATGATGGTATTTCACAAGAATGTTTTCCCAGTTCCTCCACGACCGTGAATGAAAATTAAGTCTCCTTGCTCATTGTTAACAGAGTTCATAATAGTTGTGTACGCCTGTAAGCCTCGATTTGTGAATCAGATAAGTCTAGGTTGTTAACCTTGTGCTTTCTTCTTTGCATCGTAGCTACATCTTCAGACAATATTTCGTAATGGGTGGTCCATAGCTTAACGGCATCTGCTACTTGACAATGGATCAAAATTATGACAAATAAATGTCGTAATTCATACCCTAATTCCCAAGTTGAGGCTTCAATCAAACATTCACCCCATTCCTTATCATCGTCTAATAGCCCCAATGCATAACATGCTGATTTGAAATTTGGATATGTTGTACCATTCACTGTAGGAACATGTTCAAATGAAGTGCAACCTTTGATGAAGTTTAAGAGCATACGCATGTAAAATTTCTCACCAGCTGAAGGATGGGTGAAATATATTCGACCAATCGATTTGCCTTTTTGTCGTCTTTTCCATTCCTTCTCTTTTGTATTCCAAACCCATTGCGTTGGGAATGCAGAGTTACTGAGCTTTCGTGCGTCTGGGTATTTTTTGTTTGTTTCCAACCATTCGGCAAACTTTGTTTTTCCAATATCCGGTTTTGCAAGAACCACTTCAAGATTATTGTCCTCTTCAAAAATGATGGAATGTTCTCCAGGAAGATGGAAAGGCAATCGTTCCACTGCCGGGTATCTATAGTGAATGTCGAACTGAAATATACGCCAACATGCTTCAGATGCAGATGTATACCTACAATCTAAATATGTCTTGATTTCATCAAGTTCAACATTTTTTTCAGACGATTCAACTGTAGTTGTAGCTCTATCTGATCCTTTGTGAAGATATTTGAACAAATACTTAATCGCTCTCGAATGATTACATATCTCAACATTGATATGGGCATCAAATTTTACGCACAGATTTCTATTATAAGGAACGACATACCGATTGTCCAATTGAATGTTCTTCTTTGTAATCAGGGCCCCTCGATCTTCTCTTCGATAAATTGGGAATCCTGTAGAGTCAATGGTTGTGTGCATAATAAAGTTCTTTGGGAAATTTTTTGTGCACTTACCTTTGACCATACATGACGTTGAAAATGTAAAACTATTGTACTCTATAATTCATAATAATATGTTTGTTATACTTACATGCGATAACTTCTCCAAACGGCTTCTCAGTTTTCAAATCAAACATTAGTTGTCTTAATTTGATTTCAAAAACTCTCGATACTATGTCAACTCTATTTGGATCATCCTCTTGTTGAATCATGCGTAGCATCTCATTTATCTCTGGCCATTTTGGATTGCAAGTAAATGTCAGAAATATATCTGGATATCCAACCCATTTGCACAAAGCCATTACGTCTTGGTAATTTTGAACTCTGTAGTGTGGTCCACCGGTATGAGATGACGGTAAAATAACAGATTTACCTACACTTTTACCATTTGTATCCCCGCGATGGACAACATCCATTAATCCCGAGAACAAATCCGATCTTAGTTGTTGCTGATTATTTCGAATCCACCTGAATCTACCCTCTTCAATTGCCATGTACGCGTCCACCATGTATTGCTGAAGCAATCTCCCTGATTGAAGTAATGTGCGACCCTCATGTAATCGTTGTTGAAAACGAAAACAATAACATTGTCTCATCGTTAAAAAATTTCGTTTCTTAGAACTACCCTCTACAATTTGGAGTTTAATGTCTTCTCTGAATCCGTCTTCTCTATAAGGGTGGATCAAAGGATATGACATAGACATGAAACTCGGATGTAGATCAGTAATTCGTTGAAGACCATTTGTACGATGCTCGACAATGACATCACGTTCAAAATTACTTTCAGTCAAGTCACCGACTATCAAACCAGCTACCTCGTTAGCGTTAGGCATATTGTAAACGTGTCCGTCTGTGTGACGATTTTTTATTATTCTTAAACGAAAAGTAGTATCAGGATTGGAACGGTACCTGTCTCTTGCCATATGAAAAGACTTTACTAAAATGTTGTGATCATCCAACATTTTAGAAAGTTCTTGGGTAATTTGTAAATCGATACCATCTTTGCCAAATTGTCTTTGAATGGCATCCAATCTATTAGCAATCTCATTCTTTGTATCATAGATATAGAGTTGTGCAAATTGTGGTTTCTTTCCCCTTCCGGGTAACAAAGAACCAATTCTGTGATAATTTTGCCCACTAACTCTATAAACATACGGTCCTTTGCCACGATTAATTGAGGAATCAATGCGCGCTCCGAGAGATGTGAATGCAAACATTGAATTATATGTCCTTATTTCCTTGCGAAACAAAAGACCTTTTTTTCCAGATTCGGGCCCAAGTAGATCACACAACATTTTTGGAGGATGTTGAAGTAACGGTACTTGCACTTCTCCTTCTGAACAACAAAACATGAATTTTGGCATTGCAATTTTTTTCTTCTCTTCGGTTCGTTCTTCATACCACATAATTGCATGGCAAAACTGGCAAGTATGAGTTGGTTGTCCGATGGTCCATGGTACTCTTCTTGTTGCTGGTAAATAGAAAACACATATAATTTATAATTAGCTCTTAATAATATAGTGGTTGCAACTTTTACAATAAAACTTTGTAAGCCAATTACCTTGGATGCGGGTTTTTCTAACATGAACATTTCGGTTTTGATTCTAGCCAATTGAACATGTGCCTACCTCATCTGGTTTGTAAACACTATATGATATTAATTTATATGTAAAGCAAAATATAAAGTTTTAAAAATTACTAAATATGAAAAAAACAACATTTCTATTTCAAAAAAATGATAACACATTTCAACAACATTGATCTGACTTATGTTTTTGTTTTAATTTTAGTCTACTAAGAGCAAAACTAAAGTCTCAGATCGAATCTATGTTATTTTTTATTGTTTTGCATATGACAACTTACATATGGTTTACAAAGCTTATGCATTATAGATAATCATAGAATCTTATAAGTTTTATAGATGTCAATTATGCAAGAGCTCTAGCAAGACATGTTAGTAATCATAAACCTTTTATTCTTCAAATTTAAAAAATATCAACATGACAAAGTAAAGGGATATAAGTTGCACTTGCAAACTGTTAATGCCAAAAATCGCACAAAAGTACAACTTGAGGTTGATTGTGGAGCTTAACAACTAAAGAAAGAAATCTCTCGACAAAGCGTGCGACAAAGACGAAAATGTAAATGAGACAGAGAATTTGGTGACGCGGGAAAAACCTCAACGAGGAAAAAACCCGCAGACGACAGTGGAGGTCGTCGCTGTACTATGGTCGCCAAACAAGAGCGATGTCCTTATGTTTCTGGTGTCGATCGTACAAAGATTACAATACAAGTGAAAGAAAGACTTTGAAATGTATAGTAACAAGTGTTTCGAATGTAAAAACAATGTGAGTCGTGTGTAAAAATAAAGTGTCGTATGCGAATGTCGTGCGTCGAGAGCGATTCTTCAAGAGAGAGTTCTTTGCTTTGAATATTCTTCTCAGTTTGGAAGGTTGTGTCTCTGATGTCCCTTGAAATGATGATTGAGCTTGGTATTTGTAGTCTTCGGGTGTTTTAATTGGCTCATTAAGTATTTCGATAACTGTCATAACGTTCGTTGGATTAAATCTTCATAACTGATCTTGTCGGTTATAGCCGTTGTTCATCAATGGCATTGATTCCTGCATTTAATACTGAACAAACGTAACAGTCATACTGCATGTTAGTTGGTCGAGGTCGCATGGTTTTATGTGACGGTCGTGTGAAATAGTCGACATCGTGGTCGAGTATCGTGAGGTAAATAACTTTTCGATCTCAACTCTAATTAGGGGATAAAAATGCTCATGATTTTATCTTACCAAAGAAAAGGGAAGTAGGTGTTTTCCTTACCTCGGTCGTGGTCGAGACTGGTGAAATTTTGCCCAAACAGTTTGCCCCCAAAATTTGAAAAAGTGGAGTGGCAAATTCAAAATTCAAAAAGTTTTGTAAATTTTGCTTATCGGATGTCTGTTGCTCGCGATACGTGTCGAATAATTTTTACCTTGGTTGCTCTAGAACTGAATCGGTTCAATTCTAACTAGAGAGAGAAGTCGAAGAGAGGATAAGGTCGTGACGTTATGCTGACGCACGGTTATGCTAAGCAGCTGTCATTGCCAGGTGTCGGCAATCCAGGTGGTCATACGAAAAGACAGGGCGCATGTCTATCATCGAGGGATCCGACCTGACACGATCGTTTACATAAATAGAGACCACGATAGATCTTTTCCTGTTTACAATTTCGGAGAGTTTTAAGCAGAGATTTCCTCTTGATTTTCTTGCTTTTCTTCGTCCGATCCTTTCTAAAACTTGCAATGATTTCCAGATCAGTTAGGATTTTCGAGGTCTAGAGCGCTTATATATATAAGGTACGATCTCTTGTTCTTTTTCTCAAGTCTTCAAAGATCTTTGACGACCTTAGGAGTCTAGAAGAATACTTTATTCATCCTTGAAAAAAGCATTCATGCTCGAGTTTAATATTGGTCCAGCTAATGCCCCGATTCTGAAGATTTCGGCCTTCATTGTTTTTAAGTTCGCTTTGTAATGCTCTTCTTTTATATGTTCTTAGGAGGACCGGTGACGAAGGTGCCAACCATCTCTTGCTAAGAGAATGGCACAACTCGAGCTTTCCTGCAAAGACCTTGATCACTGTGTTGGGGTTTTACTGAAGCCGAAGGCGACAGGGATAACATATCCGAGGGAGATGTCTTCGATGGTTGATGACTCATTGAGAGTTATTGTGCATGAGAAGGTAATGGCATTGATCGTGATTGACACGACATCCGTGAATTCTGCGCGTCTGGCGATGATGTCCTCTGCAGCCATGTCGACCCCTTTGTCGGCCGACAAGGGCAAGGGTGCAAAGATGGGAGAGGGTGAAAAGAAAGTCACGACGGTCAATTTTATATTGCCGTTTGACCTCTTAGCTGGCAATGTCCTTGACGGGACGGAGTCATGTCCGCATCTGGGGAAATATCAGCTCCTATCTTTCGAGGAGCGTTTTTCGAAGGACCTCCATCGAAGAGATAGGATCGCGTATAGCCATACTGGCGTTCTTTGTAAGTTTTTCTTTCGAAACTCGTGTCTCGAATGTTTTTCTTAGCTTTTGTCGGGCGTTTGTTTAACATATTTCTTTTGTATTTTACAGATATTTTAATCTTCTTTCGCTCGATATGCGAAGATAGAAAAGTCGTTGGACCGGAAGTCGATTGTTAAGAATATGGTATTCCTTCCTCTAACCTTAACATTAATCTTAAGAGCCGCATTCGCAAAATACTGCGGACTCACCTTCGTAACGTGTCGCGGCGTAAGGTGCTGGGAAACAACTCCCGACTTTGTCTTACATACTTGTTTGATCCTTGCATAAGTTCTTTAGCACGCTTCGGGGCTGATGAGGATTCCGAGGTCGAGACTTCGGGCAAAGATGCGACCGACACTCTTCCTTAGCCTTAAGATAAATTTCCATTTCTCGCTCGAACGTTGGTGATCGAGTTATCTAATGTAACTATGTTTAAGTATGAATGGAGTTTCTTTCGAACGTCGGATTTTTCATTGTCCATTACAAGAAATCATCGAATATAATTTCAATCGTATAATCATACATGTAAATCGTATATAATCGTAGGTACGTGCGACTAAGGGTTTTTATTGAAAGATAACAAAAAGAAACACTAAACATGTATACATGCGTTTGAAGCATATGTTCAGAACATGAGATCTTAAAACACTTTAGATAGTGGGTCGATTGTACAGTTACATCGTGCGATAAATCTAAATCACGTGTCAAATCATGTTTTTGACCCAACTACGATCTTGCGAAAGTCACGCGATAGACTTATGTTGTGCGATCCTGCGATAAAATACTGTCAAAGGTCGATCATTGGTTAACTAACGACCCTCCGATGACTAAGTTAGTTACCGTCGAGGAGAATAAAATCGTACGAGAAAAAAGGGGTTTTAAAAGAAATATCTTTTTAGATGCGTTGCATTCCAACTACGTGGGACTTCTTGGTTGTCGAGGGTCTGGAGCCGATAGGCCCCTTTACCCACGACTTCGGATATACGATAAGGACCTTCCCACTTAATGGAAAGTTTACCTGCATTGAGCTCTTGAGTGTTTTGGAATACTCAACGGAGGACGTAGTCGCCTTCTTGAAAGACTTTGATTTTGACATTTTTATTGAAATGTCGCTCGACCACTTGCTTCTGCGACGCCATTCTAATCAAAGCTGATTCTCTAAGTTCTTCGAGGGCGTCGAGACCGTATCCTAAATCGACCAAGTTACGATCGACGGAAGTATGCCTCGACGTTGGGAGTTGGACCTCGATCGGCAAAACTGCTTCACAGCCGTAGACTAGAGAGAAAGGGGTTTGTCCAGTGGACGTGCGGGGTGTTATGCGATTTGCCCACAGGACGGAGGGGAGTTCTTCGACCCATTTTCCCTTTGCAGCTTTTAACCTTTTCTTGATTGAAGCAATAATGATCTTATTACTTGATTCAGCAAGTCCGTTGGCTTGGGGGTATCTGGGAGTCGAGGTTGTCAGCTTGATGTTTCTATCTTCACAAAACTGTTGAGTTCTATCGTTGATGAACTGGGATCCATTGTCACAGACAATTTCGGATGGAATCCCAAACCTGCATATGATGTTAGTCTGGATAAAAGAAATGACTTCTTTGTCTCTAACTTGGGAAAATGCAGCCGCTTCGATCCATTTGGAAAAATAATCTGAAAGTACGAGGAGGAATACCTTTTGTCCTGGGGCAGGCGGTAGCTTGCCGACAATATCCATTCCCCACCTCATAAAAGGCCATGGGATAAGCGTCGACTGTAAAGGTTCGGAGGGTTTATGTGACGTACCTGAATGTCGTTGACAGGGATCACAGTTCTGGACATACCTGATGGCGTCTTGTCGCAGTGTTGGCCAAAAATATCCTTGTCGAGAGATGCGATTAGCCAAACTACGACCTCCTGAGTGATTGCCACACTCCCTGTCGTGCATTTCTTAAAGGATTTTCTGGACTGACTTTTGCTAATGACGCATCTTAGGTTTAAGCCTGTCGATTATCGTCGATAGAGCCTTTCTCCGATCATGATATATTTAGATGCTTTAAATCTGATCTTCCGGGCTTCCATCTTGTCTTCTGGGAGTTGGTCGTGCATGAGGAAGTTTCGGATGTCGCACGACCAATCGTCTTCTTCGTCTTCGATTTGGATGACATTAACATTTTCGATGGATGATGTCGCCAAATGGATCATGGGGATAGCGTCGAATATTGGTTCGACCAAAGCAAACCCAAGGTTTGCCAAAGCGTCGGCCTGGGTATTCTGGTCCCTTGGAATCTGTTCAATAGAAAAAGATTTAAATTTTTCGGATTTTTCTTTTGCTACGTTTAGGTACGCTGTCATTTTTGAATCTTTGGCTGCGAATTCCCCATTGATCTGGTTTACCACCAGGAGAGAATCGCTTTTGACATGTAACGCGGTTGCCCCCGAGTCATAGGCCATATTCATTCCCATGATCAGGGCTTCATATTCAGCTTCGTTGTTGGTGGTCTTGAAGTCGCATCGGACTGAATATACTACCTTGCCCCCCTGTGGCGATTTTAAGATGACGCCTAATCCTGAACCTCTAACGTTGGATGATCCGTCGACATGTAAGATCCAAGGCACGTCGTCGTGAGTCGCCACAGTTGACACTTCGAGCTCTGCTTCTTTCTCCAATTCAGGGCTGAAATCAGCAATAAAATTTGCCAAGGCTTGCGATTTGATCGCAGTCCTGGGTTTGAAATCGATGTCGTAACTGCTGAGATATATGCTCCACTTTGCTAAGCGACCTGTCAGCTCAGGTTTCCTCAAGACAGACTTAAGAGGAAAGTTAGTCACGACAGTAATAGGATGTGATTCAAAGTAATGTCGCAATTTCTTAGCAGCTGTGACTAGCGACAAGAGCAATTTTTCCATAGAGGAATATATGGTTTCTGCATCCAAGAGAGATTTACTTACGTAGTAGATCGGCGATTGTTGCTTTTCATCTTCTCGCGTCAGTATGGCACTTACTGCATTTGGACTAACAGCCAAATATAGCTGCAATACCTTGTGATCGCGAGGTTTTGATAACAAAGGAGGCGACGTCATGTACTCCTTAAACTTTTGCAATGCCTGCTCATGACCGTCGGTCCAGTCGAAGCCTTTGTTCTTCCTGAGGACATGGTAAAATAAATGGCACTTATCTAAAGATCGAGAGATAAACCTGTTCAAAGCCGCCACCCGACCGGTAAGTCTTTGGACTTCTTTGAAATTTCTCGGAGATTTGATTTCGATAATGGCTTTGATCTGGTCGGGATTAGCCTTGATTCCTCGAAGAGTGACCATGTAGCCTAAGAACTTTCCAGCACTGACACCGAAGGAACACTTTGTCGGGTTTAGCTTCATGCTATATTTCCGAAGGACGCCAAACGACTGCCTCAAGTGCTCGACATGGTCGACTGCTTGCTTTGACTTGACGAGCGTGTCGTCGATATAAACTTCCATTGTGTCGCCAAGGTGTTCTTTGAACATTTTATTCACCAGACGCTGGTAGGTAGAACCTATATTGTTTAGTCCAAAAGGCATAACCTTATAACAGTAAATACCTCGGTCTGTCATGAATGCGGTTTTCTCTTGGTCTTCGACGTGCATTAGGATTTGGTTGTATCCAGAATAAGCATCCATGAACGTCAATAGTTCATGCCCCGCTGTCGCATCAACCATGGCATCGATGCGTGGCAATGGAAATGGCTCTTTTGGACAAGCTTTGTTGAGATCGGTGAAGTCGATACAGACTCTCCATTTGCCATTTTTCTTTGCCACGACCACGACGTTAGCAAGCCAATCGGGATATTTTAATTCGCGAATCTTTCCTGTCTTGAGGAGATTGTCGACTTCATCATTTATCACCTTATTCCTTTCAGGAGCAAATTTCCTTCGTTTTTGCTTTATGGGAGATGACATCAGGATCAATACCGATCATATCTTCATGCTACCAAGCAAAACAATCGGCATGTTCCTGCAGGAAAGATATTAGTTTGTTTTTAATGTAGGGATCGAGGGACGACCCTATAAAGACTTTTTGATCAGGTTTGCTCTGATCTAGGATGATTTCTTCCAAGCTATAGTCATTAAGTATCGTAGAGGAATCTTGTGCATCCTCGAGCTCTTCGTGCATCTTGGCAATGATTTGCTCTGGATTTTCGAAGCCTGCCATTCTCCTGAAAAAGAAAACAGAAGAAACTCCAAGAAACCGTTAGCACGACGCACGTCTGTCGAAGATTTTCTCTAGATGGGGCCCCACGGTGGACGCCAAACTGTTAATGCCAAAAATCGCACAAAAGTACAACTTGAGGTTGATTGTGGGGCTTAACAACTAAAGAAAGAAATCTCTCGACAAAGCGTGCGACAAAGACGAAAATGTAAATGAGACAGAGAATTTGGTGACGCGGGAAAAATCTCAACGAGGAAAAAACCCGCGGACGACAGTGGAGGTCGTCACTGTACTATGGTCGCAAAACAAGGGCGATGTCCTTATTTTTCTGGTGTCGATCGTACAGAGATTACAATACAAGTGAAAGAAATACTTTGAAATGTATAGTAACAAGTGTTTTCGAATGTAAAAACAATGTGAGTCGTGTGTAAAAATAAAGTGTCGTATGCGAATGTCGTGCGTCGACAGCGATTCTTCAAGAGAGAGTTCTTTGCTTTGAATATTCTTCTCAGTTTGGAAGGTTGTGTCTCTGATGTCCCTTGAAATGATGATTGAGCTTGGTATTTGTAGTCTTCGGGTGTTTTAATTGGCTCATTAAGTATTTCGATAACTGTCATAACGTTCGCTGGATTAAATCTTCATAACTGATCTTGTCGGTTATAGCCGTTGTTCATAAATGACATTGATTCCTGCATTTAATACTGAACAAACGTAACAGTCATACTGCATGTTAGCTGGTCGAGGTCGCATGGTTTTATGTGACGGTCGTGTGAAATAGGCGACATCGTGGTCGAGTGTCGTGAGGTAAATAACTTTTCGATCTCAACTCTAATTAGGGGATAAAAATGCTCATGATTTTATCTTACCAAAGAAAAGGGAAGTAGGTGTTTTCCTTACCTCGGTCGTGGTCGAGACTGGTAAAATTTTGTCCAAACACAAATAACTATCACGACTGAAAGAAAAACAATGAATGTAAAAAAGCAAAACATGTATATAAAAGCAATTTAAAATAGACACCTGAATAAGAGATTGCCTTATGGAAGAATGTTATACTTGTATTGCACGCCAAAATTGTAGAGTTCTAGCACGATACAAAGAGTCTTTAGAGTTATCGTATTCTGCTAGATGGAAAACCAATTAATGAGGTCTTTTTAACTTCTATATACTGTTAATTTTATTTAATTGTAGTCTCAAATACAATAAATGAAAATATTTGGATTAAAAATATAGTAAATGATAAATATTTGAATTAAAAATATAGCAAATAACAATTATTTGTATTAAGAGTATAGTTAATAATAAATGTTTGCTTTAAAAATACAATAATTGACAACTTTTTGTTTAAATATATTATAAGTGATAATTATTTGTTCTTGTTTTATGTTAATAATAATGTAGCACACACAATTATTTGACAGTTTATGATAAAGATTGTGTCGGATGAGATTCTATTGCTTATGCATATGGCAATGGATAGTGTCTTAGCTTACTCTTGTAGACCTGATAGAGATTGTGGAGGATTAGGCTTTTTTGTAAGTGGAGTAGACAGAACCCTTGAATCCAAATAAGGAGTGTGGTTATAGGAGTTTAAAACTTTGTTCATAGATAGAGGTTTCATTGGGGTATATTGAGCTGGATATCGACGTGAATTGTTATTTTAGTCCATTTTAGCTCAAGACTTTATATTACATAGTGTTATTTTAGAACTTGTATTTCCTGACAATAAAACTTCACTCTTTTTAGTTGCTCGATAGTTAATATACATCTTAAAGACGGTGTTTAAGGCAACATGTGTTATCTTTTGTCAAATGACAAATAAAAGTAAACAATTTTAATATTTAAAAAACATCTTGAGTAAACAACTAATATATTGCAATGCATATCGAAAAAACAAACTCAAAACAAAGGCTACATAAATCCAAAGGCTACTAAAAAAAGACTATAAATTATTAAGGAGTCTTGTTTGATTTCTGAGAGTCCATCCCCATCCCTTACTCATCTTCATCATCCATCACTATTCTTTTCCTTTTTTTCTTCGTGTCTTTAGAGGCTTGATCTCCAATATCATCACTGACATCATCAACCATCGGATCGTCAATCTTTTAAATTTAAAAAAACCATTAAACATATAACACTTGATTAAAAATTGTATGATACTTGACAATGGTTGTTGACAAAATGAAATTACATAAGAAACGATAAAGACTCATCTAGAAAATATAAATTAATACATAAGAAGCAAAAGTGAATATAGACGTACCTTCATCGACATCGTAGATTTATATTTCTCCTCCAAACTATCAATTGGCTCAAACACGTTATATACTGAGAAAACATCACTACCATGCTTAAGGTTGTAGTCACTCAGTTGTAGTCTAAAAATTAACCTTTTTCCACAAAGATTTGTGATTTCCTTTGGAAATTCATCACTACTTGAATCATATTTGTTGAACAACTTCAATGCCGAAGAATCTATCATCCGTTCTGCAAGTTGGTGTAATACTACACACGCGGTTACACCGGTTTCATCACGCACAACCAAATGGATTTTGAACCTAAAAGTGAAATTTAAGTTAGAATAATGTAGAATATGTAACGGTAAACACCAATCAACTTTTAATATTTTAAACATTACAATGTTAATGGGGTGTTTGATTGAATGTCACAGTGATCACATTTGTAGACACCTTCAACATGATAAATCTTCCTACAACAACCTTTGCATCCCAAGTAAAACCATCCATTTTGCACATCAATGTCATCTATAGTACCCATTATAGTAATGGTATATCCCTGAAATAGAACACGAATTAAAGAAATTTGTGAATTAAGTAATACAATTATTTGATGGTAAAAGATGTAATAATAATCTTTGATTCATTAATCCATTCGGCTCTCATAAGTTGCTCTATAGTCATTCGGTTTTCAAACATTTCATCTTCAGTTGTTTTCCGGATGACATTGGTGGATTCCAAAAACTTCACCCGAGGACAAACCCGAGAAAATCTTTCGATTAAAGATGACACATAAGGATGCTCGAGGTTAACATACACTTTGCTTGCACTTGTTGTTGAAAAGTTCACGACACCTTCATGTAATGTCAAAGTTATATGTTAACACATAATCGGAACATCCAAGTGAGTAGAAGAAAATCAAATATTCTTTGTTATATAAAAAATTAAAAGAATAATATAACTAACTTTAAAATAAATAATTGAATACCTAGATATTTTTTGATTCGCATAGAAGTGAAAATAATAATCGAAGGGCCTTTCCCATGATCAATTTTGTGTTCGTCAATAAAACGTTCTCCAACTTCTCCCCACAATGTTACTTTGCATGTCACTGAACTGCATTTAAATACAACAAAATAATAAGTGATTGACCATCCTCGTATATTATTAAATAATAGAAATTCTTAAATCGTATTGTTGATAACTTACTAATCCGATATGATTTCTAGATCTCTTTTTCTAAAACCACCGGATACAGTTTCAACATCACCCACTTGTGCCAAGCACCCAACAATGTCTACAACAATATTATTATTTAGATAGAATTAGAAACACAAATGAAATGGTAAAATGAATGATTGTGCCTGTAAGGATGCTATCATTTTCAATTCGGCTGTTAATCAACTTTTCACCCACAAACTGAAAACTATTCATCGGAATGGGTGGGACGTCAGCTGTCTTCTTCACCGTTGTTAAAAGAGTGAACACCAATTTGAACTTTGAATCAACAGGTCGATAGTTTCCTGAATTTGCGACAACTTTGAAGTTAATTATATTGTATACAACACCTTCTTTTAGTCCAGCCATCAACGTATCCTAAACACATACGAAAAATGAATCAATGATGAAAACCAATTATCAATATAAACCTAAAAAAATGTAAAAAAAACATGTAGTAACAGTATACTTGGTCATCAACCAAAACCATATCCAAGCTAATTAATTCCCCATTTTTTTTGTATTGGTCGACTCCACATGCGGCATACCCTAACTGTAACGGACCAACACTCATTTTCTACTCCCAAATCTTTCAACCCTACAAAATTCATCGTCTAGAAATGATTTACGGTTTCTACAGTTTATCACACAAATGAAATTAAAAGATATGCATGTAGGATCATGTATATAAATAGTACAAACATATCATAATAACACATTTATTAGCTAGTATGTAACCCAAAAAGGTGCCAAAATTTATTGAATGACATTTATTAATTCATGTACAAATATGTTTGTGTTCAAATTTGCTCTAAATCATACAAGAAAACCAAGAGACATCCCTTCAACATAAATAAGCGCTTATAGTGAAATAAATAGCATGTAAGTGTAATTCAGTGGTTTAAAGATCAAAGATAAAAAAATTATTATGAAATAAATGACATGTAATCATCATTATGTAGGTTTAAAGACAAAAATGAAGTTTGTCTTAATAGAATAGTAATTTTGTAGACACATGAAGGGACTCATTAATTGCAATAAACGGTCTTTAATTATAATTACGTAAGTTAATTAGCTTTTATTCACAATTTTTTTTAATTTTTTATCCTATTTATGATTAGATTTTTTAGTTTTTTTATGTTCTTAGTTTCATGGTTCGAATTAATCATTTTGTTTTATTCTGAATTTAATTGATATAAAATATGTCAATGATGCTTGGTTTTGTTTGGCTATTACAGGGGAAGATTCTAAATCTTTGCCATGTTTATCGGATAAGATAAAGTGACCCGGTAAGCACGTGCCAGGCAAGCCTTTAGTAAAGGACCCCTTACCTTATCGGGTCACATTCCCGACCATCAAAATGGATTGTTGGTTAACGTCTCTTACCGTAAGTGTTTACCGGTAATAGTCTTATCCATGATTTACCGGGTAATATTTTCGGTCCTTTATGCTTCTTACCGGGTAAGATTCTTGGTCCATGTCATATTCACCTGGTAAGGTAAGTGACACCGACACCGGGTAAGTGACTATTCGATAAGCGCTTGGTAAATGACTCGAAAGATCAAATTTTATTATTATCTTATTAGGATTAAAATGCAATTGATGCTAAGGCCATGTAGAGGCATGGGTTGTTAGCATGTAGATTCACTCTACAATTAGCATCTGTCACATTTACTTAGATCCCGACTTAAATTTGGGTCTTGTATTGTGGTCAATTTCTATTGGGTGATGAATATATGATGTGCTAAAAGACTATATACCTAAATTCCCTAATCATAACATAAACTTCCATAGAAGATTTGCAACATATATTCCGAAACTATACATAAATACACATAGAAATACAATAATTTAATATACATATATATACACATATATAGAAAACAAAATTCTCAAGAGCTTCTTTTTGGTTGAACTTTTTGAAGCAATGTACAAATTTTATTACATGAGATACAAAAAGAATATATGTTTAGGACGATGCTATATGTGCAAGGACTCTCAACCAAAAGAACATATATTTTTTGGGGAGCAACTCATCGTTATATGTTTGGCAGATGTGACAATGGAAAAATGGAAGAACAATTTTGGGTTCTTCCTAAGAACAAAAAATCAAGATCTAAAACCTTGCCCTGTTCACCCTCCCCTGTCTCTTTGTCAACTTTCTGCTGAATTTGAAATCAGAAATTGCTAAGCCAGGTTCATCCGATATGAACACAGTAGATTATGTTGATGATCCTATGAACAAATAATAATGATAATAATATTTTTGTGCATTAAAGTGTAAAAGAAATAAAAGATAAACCTCAAGATGCTCGGTGCTTGAAGCTTCTCCATGAGCTATGGAAGTGTTGTATACCGTCATAATGTCATTGCAAATTATGTGTTCGGTTGCTTTTTCACGAGTCACCCACGCGTTATTGGTGCACTTGATAGATGGGCTAATTCTAGACAATATTGGAAACATAGCCATTGAAGATTTTAGGTTCCCAGTGCCAAAGCAGAAACCCGTTTATTGTTAGATCACGCTGCATACAGTTCCTCCAACGACTATAATCCTTCTCGTCACAGCCATCGTGTCGCTGAAAAGCCATATCCGAGTCCCTTGTGTGGTGGTGCTGTCTTGCTGAAGTGCTAAAACTCGAAACCTGTATGGTCAATAAGCAATATCTAGCCTCAAAAGAAGACAAACCTCTATAATATCATCATAAACATGCACACGACAAATAGGAAACCGTTTCCCGACAATCTCACACCAAGAAAAAACTTTTGTAACCTGTGGGTAATCACAACATTGCTTCCAAAAGTTAGCATGTCATTTTATGCGGCAACTGCAACGTTGACATAAGTTAAAGAGCTCGACTTGAGGGGCGCGTGTGTGTGTGTGTGTGTGTGGAATTTTGGTGTTTATAAAAAATACTTTTAAAAAGAGGATCAATTCACTTCTGACTCTTGAAACTTTACCATGAAAATCTTCAAATTATAATATTTTTTGATAAGAGACAAAAATAACCTCTTTTTGGCAAGCAAACTAAGCCTTTGAAGCACAAAGTTTCACCCAAAAACAATAAGACATCAATGAAAATCGTTAGGAATATTTTGGGGACAAAAAAATATGCTGCAATGCTGAAATAAAATATAGACCACAAAGAAAACAGGGTCCAAAAGCAAATGCATTATCCATCATATGTTCATATGCATTAATCTTATTCAATAATTTTGATTTGATTTTGATTTGTTGGTGGGAAAGTAAGCATGGGTAAAAATCATGAAGGCATCAACTACTACAACAAATTAATAGATGAATTATTAGACAATGGTATTGAGTCATTTGCAACCTGAAATGGAAAAAGTCGTAGTAATCAAAAACTAAACATAGATTACCGCATTTATCATGACGACATTTGCAATCAACAAAAGGTCAAAGAAACATGGAATATGAATCATGAGGTAATTCGTCAAGAAAACTTACCATGAAATTGTATAGTGTGGTGGCACATATAATATAACTGGGATGTAACTTGTTCACATGTGCACAGTAGAAGTCTAGACTGTGAATGCACACTGCAGGTAGATGGAAATGCAAGGAGATCTACAACGCAATCAAATTCAATGGCAAAAGCATATGATGCAAACACTAATGAAGCGGCAGAGATTGTTTACATATTGATTACCAAAAAAATGGCGCTGGGTCGTCACGCGCTGATTGAGCGGCCAATCGGAGACGGAGTCTTGTGAAAGTTTCAATCATTTGCCAGTTGGTCACTAACTCAACTCAAACTCCTCATCGTCTCCGGCGAAACATATTTCAAATTCCTTCATTTTCCGATCACACACACATACAGTCGTCTGACAACCTTCGGAAAACCTTTCGTCTCTCTCTCCAGAAATTCAACTGAACTTGATCCAGATATCCACTAAGAAATATGGATTTCAACAATTGAGAAGATGGGTAGCATATCAATTTTCATGTTGCGGTCGAAATCGATTTTCATGGTTACGAATTTCAAGGTAGCCCTGGTAGGTTTTCTTCTTGTGTGCATTAAGAGAACCCGATCCGGTGGGGAAGATGAAAGGGTTGAGAAGAAGATGGGTAGCATATCAATTTTCATGTTGCGGTCGAAATCGATTTTCAAGATAGCCCTGGTAGGTTTTCTTCTTCTGTGCATTAAGAGAAACCGATCCGGTGGGGGAAGATGAAAGGGTTGACATGATAAAAAATATGAAAAATGGCAAAAAATTGTAGGAGCAGTATTTTGAAATACTAAAAGACGGAGATGACACGTCAGCTACCTTTAGATTTTGCTTTTATATATATATATATATATATATATATATTCTACTTTCATTGCTTTATTTACTTTCATTATGAGCTAATCACCTTAATGGGTGTAGGTGTGAGCCAAGCTTAAGACTAAGTAAGCATTTGGGTGTTGTCATTTCTACTAAATCTTAATATTGGTCACTTGAGTCGGGACTTATATACTGTTGGGAACTGAAGATATTTGCTAAGTATGGATAATACTGCCAGAACAAAGTTAGTACTGCCAGGGCATAATTACTACTGCAAGTGGAGATTACTACTGCAAGTCATGGTTACTACTGCAAGACAAGGTTAGTACTGCTGGTGCATAACGAAAATCTGTTAGTACTGCTTATGCAATGGTTACTACTGCAAGACAAAGTTAATACTGCTAGATCATTGTTAGTACTGCTAGTCAAGTTAATGCTGCTGGAACAAGTTAATGCTGCTGGAATAAATTAATGCTGCTGGAGAAGATTAGTACTGCTCATGCTGAATGAAGTTAATACTGCTAAAGTGATAAGTTTGGTATGCGACATGGTTGGAGATAAAGAAGGAATTGATCAAGATATGCTTAAAGAAGATTCAGAAGATCAATTTACTTTTGATAGTTATCTTGTAATTATTGTGTATAAATAGATTTCAATAGATAGCTATTAAAGAAATATACGTATTTGTGAGATACTGAAATTGATTTCAGAGAGAATTAACCTCAAGGTTTAGAACCCTATTTCTAGAGAAGTAGAAGTCGTCTTGATTGAGCCTGTTCATCAAGATTGAGGTTTGGTTGTAAGCTTGTGAGTCGATTTAGTGAATACAAACAACTGTGTGTTTTCTGATATATTGTTCTTTGATTGTGGGAATTAAAGTTCTATTCCGCAGATTCTTTAATTCTGAATTCTAAGTATTTTTAATCTTGTTAAGAATCGATCCTGACAAGTGGTATCAGAGCCTGTGTTTCTTAGAATTCTACAATTATTATGGACAATTCTATTGAATCAAACAGTACTTTTGATTGGAGTGATCAAGCAGAAGAGACCATTCAAAATCAAGCTCTTATGGCTGAAGTTTTAGATATTCCCACTGAGGTAAAATCTAATCTCTGTTCTCAAGCTTGTATAGACACTGTTAAAAGGTATAGAGATCACAATCAGGGAATGTGTGATGACCTTAAGAGATTAGAAAAGGATAGAAGAGACTATGTATTGATTGTTGAGAGGTTTGAAGAACAAATTAAGGCTTTTCAAGCCAATGAACTTCAACACTCATATGATACAAACTACTGGAAGTGGGAAAAGGGTGGTCTAGAGTTCCAACTGAAAGAGTCCAGGGAAGAGTGTGAGAAACTAAAAGGAGAACTTGAGAAAGTAAAACTTGATGTTGAAAAGTTTTCAAAAGCTTCTAAAGTTATGGACACTATTATAAATGCTCAAGTTCACAGTAAGATGAAAACAGGCCTAGGGTACAATGCCACACCTCCACCCTACAACAACACATACATCCCTCCTAGGTCAGATCTGTTAGAAACTATGGATAGTAAGGACTTATCTGAAGGAGCAACTAAAATAGATCCATTAGATGAAGTTGTTGTGGAGGATAAAACTGAAAAAGAAGAGTCTAAGAAAAGGGACAAGAATGTAAGTGGTGAGATTCCCTTAGAGAATTACATAAAGACCAATGAGGATGGTGGAAGTCCATGTGTTAAGAACAATGAGATGAAAAGGACTGAAAAGGGAAAGGGAGTTCATTATACACAAACCACTGTTGTGAACTCTAATACTTGTGAACATTGTTCTTGCAAGAAATCTCAAGAGAATAAGCCCCAAAAACATGATAAAAGGAGGGGAAATCAAAGAAATTGGAATAACCAGTGGGCACAAAAGCAAGGAGTTGATCTGCAAAGGATTAACAGACCTAAACCTTGCTTTATTTGTGGCAAATTGAATCATCTTGCCAAATACTGTTATTTCAATCCTATTAACCAAAAGAAAAGTTTTCAAATAAGTTTTCAAAAATCTTCTGGTTATAGGAAGCCTGCAAGGAATAATGTGGCTAAGAAACAAGCTAAATCTAAAAGCCACATGAGAAAACAGACTGAAAAAGAATGTGTCAATATCTGGGTCCCCAAAAGCACCAATGTTAGTACTGCTACCTCAGATAGTACTGTTGACAAGAATAATGCTGCTAGAAGCAATACTACTGCCAATACTGCTGCTAGCAGTGTTAGTGCTGCTAACTCAGTTAGTGCTGCTAACTCTGTTAGTACTGCTAACTCTGTTAGTGCTGCTAACTCTGTTAGTGCTGCTAACTCTGTTAGTGCTGCTAACTCAGTTAGTGCTGCTAACTCTGTTAGTGCTGCTAACTCTGTTAGTGCTGCTAACTCTGTTAGTGCTGCTAACTCTGTTAGTACTGCTAACTCTGTTAGTACTTCTTCTAAGGTTAATACTGCTTCTAGTGTTTGTGCTGCTAGACCTATCATATTGACAAAATACTCCAGTACTTCAGTACCTAAGTTTGAAAATCTCATCAAAACCCAGTGCAAGTACTTTGATGAGCAAGGGAGACCCAAGACCACTTCGGCTTGGGTTCCCAATAAAAACTAATTGTTTTATCTAATGTGCAGGGCAATAACAGCTCAAGGGGAAGAGCATTTGGCATGTTGATAGTGGTTGCTCCAGGCACATGACAGGTAACATGGCCTGCCTCAAGAATTTCAAAAGAATTGATGGAGGACATGTTGCTTTCGGTAATAATCCAGCAGGAGGTAAGATCAGTGGTAAAGGTGATGTGTCAAAAGGTAAGATGACCTTTGAGGATGTGTACTATGTTGAGCAATTAAGATACAACCTGTTAAGTGTATCACAGGTCTGTGATAAGAAGCATAGTATATTATTTACTGATTCTGAATGCATTATTCTTGCTCCTGGATTCAAGGTAGTTGATGAAAACATGATACTATTGAGAACTCCTAGAAAGGATAATGTATATTGTTTAGATTTAGAAAGTGTTTCATCTGATTCATCCCTAAACTGTCTGTTGCAAAAGCTTCATTGGATGAATCATCACTTTGGCACAGAAGGATGTGTCACATGAACTTTAAAACAATGAATAAACTTGTCAAAAACAATCTTGTTAGAGGTTTACCATCAAAAGTATATTCATGTGATGATCATTGTGTTGCTTGTCTCAAAGGTAAACAACACAAAACTTCTCATAAGTCCAAAGAGATAAACACTATTTCAAATCCTCTTCAATTGTTGCATATGGATCTGTTTGGCCCTACAAATGTGATGAGTATTGGCAAGAAATCATACTGTTTAGTTATTGTTGATGATTACTCTAGATTTACTTGGGTATATTTTCTGAGGACCAAAGATGAGACAAGTGGACTGATCAAATCTTTTATTCTTAGAATTGAAAACCAATCAAATCAAAAAGTAAAAGTCATTAGATCAGATAATGGGACTGAATTTAAAAACTTTGATCTAAACACCTTTTGTGAATAAAAAGGCATTGAGAGA
Organism: Saussurea involucrata; assembly: GCA_033807775.1. NCBI lineage: Eukaryota > Viridiplantae > Streptophyta > Magnoliopsida > Asterales > Asteraceae > Saussurea > Saussurea involucrata. The sequence continues at coordinate 139,901,142 of CM066315.1, forward strand.
CAATACAGTGCTCCTAGGACTCCACAACAGAATGGTGTTGCTGAGAGAAGGAATAGGACACTGATTGAGGCTGCTAGATCTTTGTTAGCAGATTCCAAATTACCAACTACTTTCTGGGCAGAAGCAGTTAATACTGCCTGTTATGTTCAAAACAGAGCTTTAGTAATAAAGCCTAAAAACAAGACACCTTATGAGCTTTTTCATAAAAAGAAACCATTTATTGGATTTTTCAAACCATTTGGATGTCCTTGTACAATTCTCAATACCAAATCTCACTTAGGTAAGTTTGATAGCAAAGCAGATGATGGCTTTCTTGTTGGTTACTCATCTCAGAGTAAGGCCTACAGAGTTTTTAATACCTCTTCTAGAATAATTGAAGAAAGTGCCAATGTCAAATGCAATGAGAACACACCAAATCCTATTGGTTCAGGTCCTGATTGGCTATTTGACATTGATGCACTCTCTAATTCTTTGGGTTTCAGTAATGATGTAAATGCAGGACAAAGGGATGCACTTCCATCAGATCACAGAATTCAGTCTGTGATATTTCCTCTCCCTACCATTGATCCTGTTGGTTTCTGTGAACAAGAAAAGGCAGCTGAACCAATTCAGATTGAAGAAGAGAGAAGAGCAGAGGAAAATCAGTCTTCAAGTCCAAATTCTAGAGAATCTGAAGTGACTGAAGAAGCTGAAGCAAATCCAGACTTAAATGAGTCAAATCTGGATGTGAACTTACAAGAGGAAGCAGGTCATCCAACAAGAACTCAGAAAAATCATCCTCCTGAGTTGGTAATTGGAGATATTGCATCTCCCATGATGACTAGGAAGCAAAGCAGACTTCAAGAGCTACAAGAGCAGCAGAATACAGTTAATATTGTCCTTACTTGCTTTCTATCCCAAATTGAGCCCAAAAAGGCTTATGATGCTATGAAAGATCCAAGTTGGATAGAAGCAATGCAAGAGGAGTTGCTACAGTTTAAATTACAGGATGTTTGGGACTTGGTGGACCTTCCAAAAGGTCATAGAGCAATTGGCACCAAGTGGATTTTCAGAAACAAGAAGGATGACAGAGGAATAGTGATCAGAAACAAAGCAAGGCTGGTTGCACAGGGGTATACTCAGGAAGAGGGAATAGACTATGAGGAAGTCTTTGCTCCAGTGGCAAGGATTGAAGCAATTAGGCTATTTCTAGCCTATGCCTCATACATGAAGTTCAAGGTCTACCAAATGGATGTAAAAAGTGCATTTCTGTATGGAAGTATTGATGAAGAAGTATATGTCTGTCAACCCCCTGGATTTGAGAATCCATTGCACCCTGACAGAGTGTACAAGTTGAAGAAGGCACTTTATGGTTTACATCAAGCCCCAAGAGCATGGTATGACACCCTGTCTACCTATCTCTTAGACAATGACTTTGAAAGAGGAGTTATTGACAAGACCTTGTTCATTAAGAGGAGAAAGAAAGGCACACTACTTGTTCAGATCTATGTAGATGACATCATCTTTGGATCCACAAATGATCACATGTGTAAAGAGTTTGAAGAATTAATGCACAAGAGCTTCAAGATGAGTTCCATGGGAGAACTTACTTTCTTTCTTGGGCTTCAGGTGAAACAGAGGAAAGATGGGATTTTCATAAGTCAATCCAAATATGTGAAAGACATCCTGGACAAGTATGGTTTAACAGACTCAAAGCCAGCAAGCACACCAATGGAAACACACAAACAGATCACTGCAGATCTTGAGGGGGAGGATGTGGATGTCCATCATTACAGATCTATGATTGGATCACTCATGTATCTCACAGCCTCTAGACCAGATATTATGTTTCCAGTATGTGTTTGTGCCAGATTTCAGGTTACACCTAAGCAATCACACCTTCATGCAGTCAAAAGAATTTTTAGATACCTAAGAGGGCAACCTAGATTAGGTCTTTGGTATCCTTATGATTCTTCATTTGACTTGCTTGCATACTCAGACAGTGACTTAGGTGGAGCTAACATGGATAGGAAGTCTACTTCAGGTGGATGTCAGTTTTTGGGTACAAGACTAGTATCTTGGCAGTGTAAGAAACAAACCACAGTGTCATTATCTACCACAGAGGCTGAGTATATAGCTGCTGCAAGCTGCTGCTCTCAGGTTCTATGGATTCAGAATCAGATGTTGGACTATGGGGTAACATTTCTTCACACTCCAATCTTCATTGACAACAACAGTGATATTAGCATTGTTAATAATCCAGTCAAACACTCAAAAACAAAGCATATAGAGATCAGGTATCACTTTATTAGAGATTGCAATGAAAAGAAATTAATTCAAGTTGCTAAAGTTCATACAAATGACCAGTTTGCTGATCTATTCACAAAAGCTTTTGATGTGGGTAGATTCACCTTTTTGGTAACAAGTGTGGGCATGATCAACCTTGAATAAATTCATGATTTTCTGTTTTTATACCTGTATTTCTTCATATATTTGGTGCTACTAACTCTCTTTCTCAGAATCTTCTGTGTACCTCAGATTGACAAGTGCTGAAAAGTGTAAGTGTAGTTACTACTGCCAGTGCAGAGTTACTACTGCCAGTGTTCTAGCCAATAATACTGCTTGGTAGTTAATACTGCTTTGCAGTTAATACTGCTCAGTAGTTTACTGCTTTACAATTAATACTGCTCAGTAGTTAATACTGCTTTGCAGTTAATACTGCTCAGTAGTTAATACTGCTAGTGCACAGTTAATACTGCCAATGAGTAGTTAATACTGCTTGTGTAGTTAATACTGCTGTGTAGTTAATACTGCTCAATCGTTAATACTGCTTAAGTAGTTAATACTGCTCCGTTGTTAATATTGCTTAAGTAGTTAATACTGCTTTGTTGTTAATACTGCTTAAGTAATTAATACTGCTGTGTAGTTAATATTGCCTTGCAGTTAATACTGCTCAGTCGTTAATACTGCTTGTGTCGTTAATACTGCTTTAAAAGAAAAGTTAGGGCTAATACTGCTATAAATACCTCTTTCAGCCCGCCAAAGTTCATAACGTCTCTTTGAATTCTATCCATCTCTCTCTCTTTCTAACTATTCTCTCCCAAGAATCTCTGTTTTCTGTCAAGAATCCTCAGGCATAATGGAGTTTATCGACGACCACAACGAGATTGCCATGCTTCAGAAGCCAAAACAATCCGCAGGTTTTCACGACATTGTGGATTTCCTCAAGGGCACGCATATCTCCTATGCCCTAACGGTGACCCCGACAATCTACATCGAGCATCAGACGCAGTTCTGGGCCAATGCCACCGTAGAATCCGAAGATGGACAGAAAGTCATCCAAACAAGGGTATGTGACAAACCCTTGAAAGTTTCAGAAGAACTCATTCGCATCACCCTTCGATTGGATGATGCCTCAGGTATAACTTCTATTTCCAATGAAGAACTATACTCAACTTTACAAAGAATGGGGTATGAAGGTCCCATTGGAGTTTTTAAATTCTATAAGTCAAAATTTTACACCCAATGGCGATTTCTTGTTCATACTCTTATGCACTGTATTTCAAAGAAAACAACTGGATGGAGTGAGTTTAGCAGTACCATTGCTTATGCCTTGGTCTGCTTAACCACTGCCAGAAAGTTCAATTTTTCAGCAATGATTTTTAATGATCTTGTGGCAAACCTAGAATCCAAAAAGAAATTTTACATGTATCCCAGGTTTGTCCAAGAAGTAATTAACCATGAATTGATGGATTTGCCTCAGTCTGATGAGGTATATGTGCCAAAACCCCCTAAAGGGAAGGTTTTCTCAAATATGAGAAGAATTCCTAGGGACTCGGAAGGAGTTGACACACCATTGTTCTCTACAATGATGGTTGTGTCCCACACCACTGAAGGTATGGCATCAGGGTCAAGGCCCCCATTAGACACACCCACTGATGACCTATCCCAACCTTCCATCACCAAAGAAATCCCTCAGTCCATTCTTGTACGACCCACTCCCAAAATAACCAAAAAGTTTGAAAAAAGAAAGGTACACAAGGTTCCTTCCCTTGATGTATCTCCTAAGAGCCCGAAGCCTTTAAGCCCTCTGTTGGAGCATTCTCCAATGGAGAATATCGAAAGGGAAACCACAGGGGTGTCTCCCAACCCCAAGAAGGTGCTCTCTAAAGAGAAGGATGAGCATGTGGGCTGCAAGACTGCCACTACTTCTGCTAGCAAAGAGAAGGACAGTGGTAACATCAATAAGACCTTCCCCACGGCAACTCAGAATGTGAAAACATTCAGAGGACCCAGGCGCCAAGAAACCATGGGAGTAGGCAGTGCTTTTGCTAGGCAAAAGACACCTACTAAAATTTCCAGTGATCCTTTAACGAAGGTAAACACTCCTAAACAGGGTGAGGATAGATATACGTACGAGGAATTGATGGAAACCATTGCCAACATCAACATTGAGGTCATGGATCAGCAGAAGGAGATTGATGAGCTTAAGAAGGTGGTTCTTCATCAAAACACCAAGATAGAAAAGAATAAGAAGCTGATCACCAAACTGCTACAAAGAAGGAAGAAAGCTCAGTATGTTCTGAGAAGGAGAGGATCAACCTCTGCTGCTTCCAAAAAGGGGGAGTTAGACTCTGATCTACACATGGAGGATGCAAAGATTGAGGGGGAGTATGAGTATAAGGTTGAGGGGGAGTCTGAGCAGGCTGCTGATATTACAAAGGAAGCAGAAACAGAACCAGCAGTAGAAACAGTTAATGCTGCTGAGATTGAGAAAGAAGTAGAAACTGACCAAGCAGTAGAAACAGATAATGCTGCAGTGTCTGAGACTGAAGCAGCAGTAACTGAAATTTTGAAGAATCTTGTGGAGGCAGCAGTATCTGAAAGTGAGAAGGAAGCAGTACCTGCAACTAAATCCGAGATTGATGCAGAGATATTTTGGATTGTGAAGGATAGTGTTGAAGCAGCAGCATTAAAGGTTATAAAAGAAGCAGTAACAGCTATAGCAGTAGAAATGGTTACTGCTGCTGAAAAACAAAAGGCAGCAGAAACCATCCCTGAAGCAGCAGAAACTGTTAGTGCTGCTGAGAGCCACAAAGAAGAAACAGCTGAAATCATTCCTGAAGCTGTTAAAACTCTCAAAAGAACCAAGATGATGTCAACCAAAAGGCCAAGAACAAAGTCCATAGCTTAAAAGAAGAAAGATGTAAAGAAGCCAAGGGTGGAACCAACTGTAGAAGAAGCCCAGGAGGAAGCAGTGAAAGAGAAATCTGATCCAAAAGTTGCTGAAGAAGAAGTGGCAACTCCCTCAGGTCAACCAAGCAATGTACAATCACTGCCAAATGCTCAATGTGATATGTATATTACGGTGGTTGATTCTAAGCCAATCAATGTTAAACCATTAGCTTCTATGGCTCCTGAAATCATCTTCTGGGATACTTTGAAAGATCAGAGAAAGGAGTACATTAGAGTAAAAAGAGCAGATGGGAAGTTTGAGGTCAGTTCTACATGGGGAAAACTTTTAAGGATGTGCTCTAGATCAGACTTGGAAGAGATGTTCAAGGTAGGAATGAAGCTTTATGGAAATATGCTGACTGAAAGTGGAATGTCCATCACCAAAATGGTACTTGAATACCTGTGCCAAATGTTCAAACCAGAAGCAGTTCAGAATAGGATAGAAAGAAATTTTCAAGTCATTACCAACTGGATGCTTATGGAAAACTGTGGAGTGTATGTCATCTCTATTGACAATACATACCATGAGTATTATTTGGTGGATGTGGTGTACAAACATAGCAAGAAAAGATTGAATGGAATGCTACATACTAAGTTGACTTGCAGCAAGGATTCTGAAATGGGAAGATACTTGGTGAGAAGAATTCTCAATCAAAGTCTTGGAGTGAATCCTGATTTATGCGTTCATGATTAAGTTTTGGAAGCATCATCTGAAGAACTTGACTTCTCTTCCTGAAAAGTCAAGTTAGGGGGAGATTGTTGGGAACTGAAGATATTTGCTAAGTACGGATAATACTGCCAGAACAAAGTTAGTACTGCCAGGGCATAATTACTACTGCAAGTGGAGATTACTACTGCAAGTCATGGTTACTACTGCAAGACAAGGTTAGTACTGCTGGTGCATAACGAAAATCTGTTAGTACTGCTTATGCAATGGTTACTACTGCAAGACAAAGTTAATACTGCTAGATCATTATTAGTACTGCTAGTCAAGTTAATGCTGCTGGAACAAGTTAATGCTGCTGGAATAAATTAATGCTGCTGGAGAAGATTAGTTCTACTCATGCTGAATGAAGTTAATACTGCTAAAGTGATAAGTTTGGTATGCGACATGGTTGGAGATAAAGAAGGAATTGATCAAGATATACTTAAAGAAGATTCAGAAGATCAATTTACTTTTGATAGTTATCTTGTAATTATTGTGTATAAATAGATTTCAATAGATAGCTATTAAAAGTAAATTGATCTTCTGAATCTTCTTTAAGCATATCTTGATCAATTCCTTCTTTATCTCCAACCATGTCGCATACCAAACTTATCACTTTAGCAGTATTAACTTCATTCAGCATGAGCAGTACTAATCTTCTCCAGCAGCATTAATTTATTCCAGCAGCATTAACTTGTTCCAGCAGCATTAACTTGACTAGCAGTACTAACAATGATCTAGCAGTATTAACTTTGTCTTGCAGTAGTAACCATTGCATAAGCAGTACTAACAGATTTTCGTTATGCACCAGCAGTACTAACCTTGTCTTGCAGTAGTAACCATGACTTGCAGTAGTAATCTCCACTTGCAGTAGTAATTATGCCCTGGCAGTACTAACTTTGTTTTGGCAGTATTATCCATACTTAGCAAATATCTTCAGTTCCCAACAATCTCCCCCTAACTTGACTTTTCAGGAAGAGAAGTCAAGTTCTTCAGATGATGCTTCCAAAACTTAATCATGAACGCATAAATCAGGATTCACTCCAAGACTTTGATTGAGAATTCTTCTCACCAAGTATCTTCCCATTTCAGAATCCTTGCTGCAAGTCAACTTAGTATGTAGCATTCCATTCAATCTTTTCTTGCTATGTTTGTACACCACATCCACCAAATAATACTCATGGTATGTATTGTCAAGAGAGATGACATACACTCCACAGTTTTCCATAAGCATCCAGTTGGTAATGACTTGAAAATTTCTTTTCTGTCAACGCGGATAAGCCGATCACTTTGAAATGTTAATATTAGATCTTGACCTCGAGAGGGGCGGATTCGAAATACGGCTTAAGTGATGCACAAAGATTTGAGAGAGTCTTTGATAACCACGTCGAGAGACGGGTTTTGTATGATTTATTAAGGTTCAAATTAGGGGTGTAAATAGGTCAGTTTGGGTTGGGTTCGGGTTCAACCCATTTATTAGTTGGGTTGAAAACCTCAACCCAACCCAACCTGTTTAAGTAATTGGGTTGAGATTTTCAACCCAACCCAACCTTGTACTTAAATGGGTTGGTAGCGGGTTGACCTGTTTATGATTTTCTCAACCCAAAATGTTTAATAAATGCGTTGAAGCTGGGTTGACCCACTTAATTTTAAAACTTTAAATAAAATAAAAAGGAACTAAAACATAATTCCATGACAAATACACAAGTCACAACCACAAACCAAATAAATTGTTCAAAGTTTTAATAAAACACAACCATAAGTGAAATAAATTTTTCAAAGTTTCAATAACACAACCATAAAGTCAAACAAATAAGTTTCTTGGGCCGCCGTCGATCCCTTGGTTGTAATATAAGGAAGTGTCGGCTAAGGTTTAGAGAGTTTAGACTTCGAAAGTTTGAACGATGGAATATTGAAATGGAAGGACCAAAGGAGTTTAGTTTAGACTTTAGTAGAATCATATTTAGTTTTTTATTAACTTTTTAATTATTAACTATAATTAAATAATGATAATAAATTAAAAACAAGTTGTAAATGGGTTAAAAACAAGTTGTAAATGGGTTGAAATCAGGTTGTAAATGGGTTGAAATCAGGTCGAAAATTTCAACCCAACCCAACCCATTTATTAATTGGGTTAGGCGGGTTGACCCATTTAACTTAAATGGGTTGAAAATCTCAACCCAACCTGCTACTATTGGGTTGGGTTCGGGTTGGGTCACTTTTTGCCACCCCTAGTTCAAATGCCGATCGAGATTTATATCACAAAGAGATTTGGGTATAAATCTCCATATTGGTAGAACTTGACGTTTAGAGTCAAACTTAATTAAATCGGCAAGATTAAGATTCGGCAGAAGTGGGAACTTTGTGGCCACGATTCATAATAATTCACTTTCGAGAGATCGGGATTCTTATGAACACCTTTGTGACACAAAACTTCTGACCATTTTGCTATTGTGAATGTCTTAAGAAAAACTCATACCCACACCCTCTCTTTAATATAAGAAGTTTATTTCTTTACTTTAATTATAAGCAACAAAAATTGATAACTTTTTCACAACCCAAACAAGTACTAGAAGTTCATGAATGTCTCGGATTCTTAGTTGACCAGTCCCTGTGGAAACGATCTCGGTATTACTACCACTTTATTACTTATAGCGATCATAGTGTCCGGTGTGCACTTGCACCGGCACTGTGGTAACATAGTGGTCACTTTGTGGACCTATACGATTTTCCGCTATCAGGATCCAATAAGTAAAAGTCATAAAATACTCCTAGATCCACCAATAGACTTACATTATCTTGTTCTAATCTTGAATATCTCCCAAAACCGAGTTCATAGCAAAAAGAATCGCCAAAATCGGAGTTCAGATGAATAAGTTATGAGGAAATGAAGATGATACAAGAAAAAACGGACTTTATGCAGACATTAGTGTCTCACACAATTTCTACGAGACCTAGGTCGCGGGAAAAGTCGCCCGGATCTCAAAGTCTCCCTAAAGTCGCCCCAAACACTGCTCGCTCGATTTCTTCATTTTTCATGTCCGATCACTGTTTCGGCCATAACGTTTTCATGTTAGCTCAAATTTTGCTTCGGAAAGAACCGTTGGACTTGTTTTTTAGTTACTTATCCAACAACAATATAAAATCTAGAATTTAAGCCCAAAACCGTATTTCTTTTATTTCTCTTAAAATATCGGTTTTTCTACTAAGTTGAAATCGTACATACGGTGTTACATTGTGATACATTTGGTTTGTAAAGAGGCACAAATGTTGAAAGATGGGACACATAATAAGAAGACTTATCCAACCAGCACGTGCTTCGCGTTCTGATATCACACCGAGGAAGCCTACATTTATGGGGGATTTTCAAGCCAATATCTTAGTCCGTTCGAGCCATACTCTTGCACCTACACTATAGGATGGAAACCATATCTGTATTTAAATGAGTGTGACTAACGCCAATATGACCCTTCTTATCAAAGCTATGACACAACACTCCCAGAAACAGAAAGCTATTATGGGGACTAAGGTATGTCTTTTAAAGAGATTGTTAAATTGCTATCCTTTAGTACATTAGAATTTCAGCGGGAGACGAGGACTAGCCTTAAATCTTTGAAAACCATATTATCCAGAATGAGCCTTCAATACGTTGGTTGGAAGCTCAAATTGAAGAAACATTGGGATCGGTGAAGAGGCTAGAGATCTCCTTAGAAGAAGAAGTTGATGAAGGAGACACAAACTCAACTACTTCACGAGATGGAGACAAAAAGGGAGAGGACGTAAATATGTTGGAACCGGTCGTGGTACCTCCTTCTTTTCCTATACTATTGGTAGATCTCATAAAGGAGGTTTCATCACAATTGAAATACCGAAGGTAGACGATCAGAAAGGGGACCCGAATGAACACACCTTTGTCAAGCTACAAAAAGAGATATTATTGGAGCGCAAAGGATTCACGCTAGAAATCCAGACAGATTAAAGATTTTAAATATGATGAAACTATGCTTTAAATCACTTCCGCAAGTTTTACTTTATCAAAATTAGTTCATATTATGTTTTAAGAATCATCATTAAAGAAACGAGTATAACATAACATTCGAGCCTCCGTTTTCGAGTCTCGAAATAGGGTGTTACAAGTTTTGTAAGGCACCCCAACATCATGTGAAGACGCATGTAGGTATTCATTTACTAGATACCAGATAGCATGTTTCTAGCCAAGGACATTAAAGAAAGACGTTGCATGGGAGGCAACCCACGATTTTATTTTCTGCATTTGTATATTTTAGTTTTTTTTTCTCTTTTTGGGTAGCTTCATTTCTTTCACTTGTGCTTTAATCTAATTTCAGGCTCTCTTCACCCGATCACGAAGCTTAACTAGATGTTGCGATCACACTACCTCATGCATTGGAGGAATACTCGATATATCAGGGGAGTTTATTTTTCACCCTTGCACTTTATTACTTTTGAGTGTCCTATTTAGATTGCATATTGAAGACAATGTCATATTTATGAGTGGGAATGGCATATGCATGATTTGGGAGTTAGTTTTTCAAAATTTTGATACGTTCTTGGATAACTTGTTAAGTAAATTGCATGTGTTGACCAATTTTCAGTTGCTATACCATGAAAAAGCATAACATGATGAGCTTTGTAGTTGGTTTGCATGGATATGCCTGTTTGGGTAAAAATCCACGATCCCTCGATCCCCGACCTCGACAAAGAAAGATGAGACACATGACATACGACATATCTTGGATTAAGATAAGGTCCTGTTAAACACATTTAATCCACTCGTTATCTCTCCCGAAAGTACAGGTCGAAAGTCTCCCAAGACGTTCGACTACGACCTTGCAGGATTGTCGTAAGTTGTCTCACGATCTCGGCCTACTAACGCACGATACAACTGTTACGTTTGTTCTATTTAATGCAGGGTCAATGTCATTTATGGCCAACAGACGTAACCGACAGAGGCAATTATGAGCATTAACAGCAATGACCGTTGCGACCGTTATCAGAAGCATTTATGGAGTCATTCAAGGCATTCGTAAGCTATAAATATGAAGATTCCAGGCTCTCTTAGGGGGATCTGATTTCAAGAACAAGGAATACACAGCGAAAACACTCAAAGAATTCTCTCTCAAGTGACCACTTTCGATGCACGATACACAGTCTTTACACACGACGCACCAGTTTCTTACGCATGATTCACTTGTTATTTTATATTTCAAGACTTTATTTCATCTGTATTGTAATCATTGTACTTCGACACCCGAAACATAAGGATATCGCTCCTGTTTGGAGACCATAGTGCAGCGACGAACCCCAAAATCGTCCGCGGGTTTTTTCCTCGTTGAGGTTTTTCCCGCGTCACCAAAATCTTTGTCTCTTTTACGTTTTCTGTCTTTATCGCACGGTTTGTCGCAAGGTTCCTATTCTTTAGTTGTTAAGCTCCACAATCAACCTTAAGTTATCCTTCTGGACGATTTTTGGCATTAACAATGACTAGCATGTTTGAGACTTTCTAGTAGGGCATTGCTAATTTGATGAACAATTATGCACCTGTTAGACTTTGAGCCATGATTGAAACATCTAATTTCGGTCTTATTTTCACTTCTATGTGCATTGAATCTTCTATGACTATGGCACTTTAGAACTTGCATCAATTCTCTTATAGATTGCATTAGGTTATGCTAGATGTGAACATGATAAAGGCCATTTTTTATATTTGATTTTAGCCAATTTTGTCATATAGCCTACCCTTACATATACCCTTTTGGATAACTACTTTGAGCCTAATTACATTGTCTTTGGCATTACACCATGACACAAACCCATAAGCAAAATACTTTCCTTACCCGACTTTTGAAACATGGTGGTATGGTACTATTTAGACCCAAGTGGCACAATTGACATAGATCATCAATACATCATCATCATGGTGAGCATATGTTCTAATAAAATAAAATAAATATGTAGAAGTGAAAAAGGGAGAATAGAAAGAAGGAAAGGGAATAGTCAGAGATCGAATCAAAAAGGAAATACCTTTATCTCCTAAGTACCCAAATAGAATAAGAACTAAAAGTTATATATCTATAAGTTGTTCATGATGTGCCAAGTAAATAGGGAAGCAATACTGGTTTCATACTATTGTTCCTAAAAGTCAAATATTAGTCACTTTTCCAAATTCTACCATACCTTAACTTACAACCCCTTAATCAAGTCATTTTGATTCAAATTGAGCATTAACCATGAGCGACATAGAATTGAGAATCAAGGCAAGCATATAGTAGTTTATTTTCATTTGAATTGATGCCTTGAGCAAAACACTTGCACCTAATTGCATCTAAGTGAACAAAGTGTGTCTTATACCTTATATCAAGTGTTCATCGAATTAGATTGTCTCATTATTGAATTGTCTTGCATGTAAGTTGTAGATGTGTGGACTAGTTGGGACTTCATGATGTGTTAATGTGTTTTATAAAATTTTGACTCAACTTATGTGCTTACCCCGTGCTTCAATCTATGTTTTCCCATGGACGATCAAAACGTAAGTGTAGGGATGTTTGATAAGTTTCAAATTTGTTATATTTTATGATCGAATCCCCCTACATAATACCCATTTCTTTGGCTAAAAGATTCCACTAAACGTATTTTGTCATTCAATTATAGGTTGATATAATAGAGAAAACACAAGGAAAAATGGTTGACGCGCTTAATAGGGTTGTATGAAACAAGCGGTCAAAGAAAGGCATAAAAGAGGAAAATGCTACCCTGACATGCAAGATTCGTATGCCAGGGTCACATGCAAGGGTCGGATAAATCATTGCAGGGACAGTTTTGCCAATTTTCGAATCTTGAGCGGTTTTTTCATTTTCTTGGTGCAAAATGGGTTTGAAGCCGCCGTTTGAGGTGGGAGAAGACCTAGGGACGATTTCTAGAGCAGAGGAGAGGATTATGAATCTTTTATATCGTTTTCTTCTTGTTTAATTTCGTAAGTGACTAGTTTCTTCATTCCACAATAGTGTAGCCTTTGATTTTGATGCATTTGGTTTAGAGATTCCTATGTAAAAATGTTTGAACAAGTTTATTTTCTTGAATGCCATTCTCTTTTGGTATAGCAATTAATCTGATCAATTGATTGGTACCCATTTCATGAAAAATCATTTTAAACCCTAAATCCGTAACTGTTTGGGGATTTTGATAAAGTGACAAATTGTATGTTTGATTTCAATAAGATTTTCGAACCTATGTCATGAATTAATTCTTGCAATCAAAGATTTAGTAAGCCAAGCTTGTGATCTTATTGCTTTGAATCGGTGAATTTCGTAATTCGTTAATTTTAATCACACCTAGGGATTTAAGAGCTTGTTTAAAACCTTAGTTGTTGTTAACATTTAACCAAAGAGCTTATTTTGGTTAATGTAAATCTAAGGGAAAATTGAGGTTGTCAGATCTTGTTGACAACCATAGCTGGTTTAGACTTCTCATGTCTTCTTTTGCACCATAGAAATCGATGATAAACATCATATCGAGGATAAAGCTATTTTTGGGCTTTTTAATTTTATTGCTTTCAATCGTATGTTTAGTTTATTTAATCAAATCCACCCCCCACCCCTACTAAAAGTGTAGAAGTTGAATAATCGTCACGACCAATATCTATGAATTCAACATGACTTGCCACTATTACAATCTTTATTATTAATTATTATATAATATTTTTCTGAAACTATATTTCTCAGTCAACTAGCAAAGTACTAGTAGGATAAACACGCCTATAAGTTGCAAAGTTTATTGATTACTCATTTAACTCACTTAAAGTTTATGTTCATTTGGGGTGCGTTTGGTATGCGGAACAGGACAGAACACACAAGAACAAGGGTTCTTGTCTCATGTTTGGCATGCCTTAAGATGGTACAGAACAGAGTCCTTGTTCCACAAACATGGAACACATGTGTTCCACTAAAAACCATGGAACTAAGTGGAACAAGGATTTTTTTACAAAAATACCCCCACAACCGCCACCACCACCTCCACCACCACCACTGCCGCCGCCGCCACCACCACCACCACCGCCACCGCCGCCGCCGCCACCACCACCGCCGCCGCCGCCGCCACCGCCGCCACCACCGCCACCACCGCCGCCACCACCGCCGCCACCGCCACCACCACCGCCACCCCCACCGCCGCCGCCACCGCCACCAACACCGCCACCGCCGCCACCACCGCCGCCACCACCGCCGCCGCCACCACCACCACCACCACCGTCGCCGCCACCGCCACCACCACCGTCGCCACCACCACCGCCGCTGCCACCACCACCGCCACCACCAACACCGCCACCGCCGCCACCACCACCACCACCGCCACCGCCACCGCCACCGCCACCACTAAATAACTCACTGGGGGTAAATTGGTCATTTTGTCAGTCCTGTTCTGTTCTGTCCAGTTTAGTTATGTTCTACCAAACGCTGGACAACTGTTCTGTTCTGTCATGTTCTGTCCTATCCTGTCCCGTCCTGCAACCAAACGCACCCTTGACTAACATCTAGGTATTAGGTCAGAGATGTATGTTCATAAGCTTTTGGACTTGGTGGTGAGTGACATAAGATTGATAGTATCTAATGCTTTAGATTATAGAAGTCGCAACAAAGAATATTTTGTTACGACAAAACATGTACTAGTTATGTACTCACCCAATACGGCGGGATATAAAATTTGAATAAATTTGAGTGAACACACCGATTAATTAAAGATAGACATTTACATTCGAAATTGTTAGACCCTAAGGTTTATTGCTTATCATATATAGCAAAAATAATTCAAATGAAAGCTTCTTTTTCTTTTTTGTTTGAAACTTTAAATGACAACATCTTATATAAGTATTTTAGATCAACTAAATCAATTAATTGTGTTCAGTATAATCATTTATATCCCTAAGCTTTTCTTCTCATCTTAGATCAACCAACACGGAAGAACGTGTAGAATTACTGAATGAATACGAGTTGTAGCTAATACGGGTGCTCAAAAACCCGACCAACCCGATCAACCCAACCCAACTTGAAGCAATCCGATGTCCAATCGAGTTGTAAAATCCTCAAACCGTATGTATTAGGTTGATATCGGGTTATGAGAATTTGAATCCAACCCAACCCGATGAACCCGATATATATATATATAGAGGCGGGTTCATACGAGGAGCGTACCTATTTAAGAAAACGTGAGGAGCACCGTCCATGTACAAAATCATATGTGATTCACAACATAAACCGCGGGACAAGCCGCGCGCTTTCGCAAGCCGCGTAACAAACCGCGCGTGTAATCACATATGATTTTAGTCCTTGTGTTGTGAATCACATGTGATTTTGTACATGGGAGGTGCTCCTCACCTTTTCTTAAATTGTTACGCTCCTCGTTTGAACCATTCTCTCTCTATATATATATATATATTCAATCTCTTATACATCTCTATATAACTCATTCACACACACACATGTATATATATAGTAAATGCTAACATATATATGCAAATTGAGAAAAATAGTTGATGGTGATATATTTAAGATTTAAGGAATATGCAAATTGGGAGACGTCAAGTTATTTGATCATGTTTGGTTTAGACATTTTTATATGTAGTATTTATATATTGTGTGAATTATCGGTTGTATTTTAAATACATGTTTCCTTTATTTTTATGTTTCTAATTTTGATTTTACCTTGTTTAAACACAACCCGACCAACTCGATCAACCCGAACGAGTTGGGTTGGGTTGGATTGAAATTTTTTCAAACCGCCAACATTGGGTTGATGTGTCGAAATACCTTCAACCCGATCAACCCAACCCATGAGCACCCTAGTAGCTAATACCCGAGGCAAGGATCAAAACTGGAAGAAGATAGGTAAGCTCGATCTAGCTATCCAGTTTCGGATTGGACGGGGTGAATCCATTACATTCTCAACCAATGTACTCATCCATCATTTGATGACCACATGAAGCAAGATATTATATGAGGAAATGGAAAGAGATATTCTTTCACTCGGACACCGAAACGATGCAACACAACCTTGCATCTAAATTTTTGCTTAAATCTACCGTTCTTGGATAGGGATTGTCCTAAATCAATTGCCATGTACTCTAATTTAAATTTTTTGTGATAAAATGTAATTTTCAGAAGCTACAAACCAAATCATCAGCAAACCATAAATATTTTGTAACACTAAACGGCTGTTTACTAAATATTTATCCGATATAAATATTTTTGTAACACTAAGCGGCCATTTACTAAATGTTTATCCGATAAGCGCTTACCGGGTCATTTGCCTTTTCAGATAATTTGGCAAGATCCAACAATAATAGTTAACAATTAATATTAATGAGGGTATAATTGAAAAAAATCATAAAAAGATTCTTATAAGCTACCCCAAGTAGCTTATCAAAAAGATATCATATGTCCATCCAAACATGTACCTATATAATAAGCTAGTTTAGAGCATCTGCAACAGCTTCCCCATTTTAAAGAAAATGGGGAATATAGGGATTTTAGGTCTAAAATATGCTCCAACAACTTTCTCAAACCCATCCTCATTTTTGTCCTTAGAAACATGTCATTATTTAATTCATTTGTTTCATTTAAAATTTACTTTTCTTTTCAATTAAACAATAATATTTCTTATATTATTGATGACCAAAAAGAGATAGAAGTTGTAAGAGTATCTCTAACAATTTCTTTGAAATGGGAAAATAGAGATTTTGAACAATTTTTCGCACCAACAGTTTCTTTAAAACTTTCTATAAAATAGAGAAAAAATGTAATTTTATCTAAATTTGGAGATATCCTAAAAAATGATTACCAAGAGAGATAAATGATTATTTTATTATATCCCACCAATGAAAAAGTTTAAAATAAAATGTTTAGATAAGAGAAATAATATTTTACTATATATAAAATATTTTAATAATATAATCAATGATTTATCTCTAGTAATTTTGTTGAATATATATATATATATATATATATATATATATATTTAAAATTTTGACATTTGAATCTCTAAGACATCAAGTTTATTCACAAGCAACACCCCTTTTGGACTTTGTTAATTTGCCCTCAACCAATCTCCTTGTGACAAATGTTTGTTATTTTCTGTTTCTAGGCTTATATAATAGAATGGTATAATTTCAAATTTTCTTTGGTCATAGATAAATATATTTCAAAAGATGTACTATTAGGCCATCTGTATCCCATGCGGGCTCGGGCTCGGGCTCGGGTAGGGCGGGCTCGAGCGGGTAGTGGTAGGGGGGGGCTTCCTCTGTGGGTATGGGAGGCGGGTTCCAAAATCCGATAAACCCGAGACTTATTTGTTTGTTTTTTAATTTTTTTTTAAAATTTGAAAAAAAATAAACTCCAACGGCTATAACGGCTATATTTTTATTTATTTTTTTTCAATTTAATCACACTATATATATAATCCTAAAACCCAATTTATTTTTCACACAAAACAACTCTCTCATTCTCTCATTCTCTTTCATTCTCTATATTTTAAAGAATATGGATTCGCTACAACCCGGTTCACCGACCGCATCATCATCATCCGTAGACACCGACGAGTTGTTGCATCTACAAAGTGAAATTTTTCGACAGACTGCACAATTAATTTATGGTAGCACCGCCTCATCGTCAAGAAGAGAGAGGGCCGCGAACATAGAAAGAGGTCGAGTAGCTGCAAAACGAGCGGCTTATGCGGGACTACTTTGGCAACAACCCGGTTTATACACCGGATATGTTTAGGCGGCGGTTCAGGATGAGCAGGCAACTATTCGAACGAATAGTTGAAGATTTAGAAGGAGAGTATCCGTATTTTACACTTCGGTTGGACGGCAGACGCAAACAAGGTTTTTCTCCGATACAAAAGTGTACTTCCGCTATTCGGAAATTGGCGTATGGAGTAGCTGCTGACGCACTTGACGAGTACATCCGTATGGGAGAGAAAACGTCACGAGATTGTCTGTACAATTTCTGCACAGGTATTATTGAACTGTATGGTCAAAAGTATTTACGCAAGCCTACTTTTATTGATATTCAGAAGTTGTACGCCGCGCATGAAGCTAAACACGGATTTCCCGGCATGCTCGGAAGCATAGACTGTACTCACTGGGCGTGGGCAAATTGTCCGGTAGCATGGCGAGGTCAATTCATGAGAGGTGATCATGAGCACCCGACAATCATGCTAGAAGCAGTGGCCTCTCAAGATCTATGGATCTGGCACGCATACTTTGGTGTTGCTGGTTCCAACAAAGACATCAATGTTCTCAATCAGTCGCCCATCTTGAACGATGTATATGATGGAAAAGCACCTGACTGCCCTTTTGAGGTGAATGAAGCCACCTACGAGCACGGATATTATCTAGCGGATGAGATATATCCGGAATGGGCTACTTTCGTAAAATCATTTACGTGCCCACAGGACCCTAAACGACAAAAGTTCAAGTCCGCGCAAGAAGCGGCACGTAAAGATGTTGAACGAGCTTTTGGCGTGCTTAAACAACGTTGGCATATACTTCATAACCCGGCACGCGGATGGGAACCGACAAGATTGGCAAACATTATGTACGCTTGTGTCATATTACACAATATGATACTCGAAGACGAAGACCATGCTATTTGTGGTGGCGATGAAAACGACCTTTTCACGGATGATATCGAAACCCAAATCAGTGAGGAACAACGCGCGGCAAATGTTCGAGAAGTCAAAAACCGGGGCACTCATAATAACCTTCGGTCGGATTTGGTCGAACATATTTGGCGTATCCAAGTTCCCAACAATGACGACGAGTAGATTTTTAAATTTATTTTGTAATTTTTATTTTTATTATTTATTTTATTTTTATTTATTAAAAAATATATAAATATTTTTATTTTGTTAAATAATTAAATGTATAAATAAAAGAATTAAAAAAAATGAGGTGGCAAGAGGGCTTGAGGGTTCCCGCTACGCCACTTTAGGGCTTGAGGGTTTGAGGAGAGGGTTAGGAGAAAAGCTGATGTGGCGCTGATGTGGCGCTTGAGGGCTTGAGGGCTTAAGGACTGCTACGGATGGCCTTAGATGTTGACTTGAATGCCAACACACATATTAAAGTACCTCTAATAGTCTTTTTATTATTTTTTTAAAATAGAAAATCAAGAGTAAAATTTCTAAAGTTAATTATAATTAATTTTAATAAATTCTCTATTTAGCAAGGTTCTAAATGACATAAGGTGTGGCGTGGTGGTGAAGCCAAACATCAAGCTTTAAGAGCAATGGCAAAACCATGACGTTTTCAGGACGTGACTTATGACGTCAAATTTCTAATTCATATATAATTAATGTTATATATATAAACATATGTTTTGTAAGGTTACTCAATGAGTCAATAGTAATAAGCAAATTAAATTAGGTTCTATATTAAAAAACATGCAAATAAAACAATAAAAACGTAAAGAAAAATCAAATATCGCATTACAAAAACTGCACATTAGGCCATGACATGACACGAGCTTAACGTGGCGTGAAACGCAAACCTTGGTGTCATGACGGCTGTTCAGCGAGATTTTTAGAACATTGCTATTTAAAGATATCAAGCTTTAGATAATTCTTTAAACTTAGAAACTTTTTCAAGTTTTCTTTATTATATAAAATAAAATAAAATAAACTCTTGGAGAAGTTTAGACAACAATAACTAACTTTTTCTATTTTAAAAAATTCTATTAACCTACTTTTAATTGAATTGTCAAAATATAAACTTTTTTATTTCTTACATATTTATATTCTAACAAATTTATATAAATTAACAAATAAACGTGAATCCACATATTTCCTACGTTATAAATAAATTAAATATAAAGACAAAATAATTCACTCTATATATTATAATGTAGGGATGTGACTTGGACCAGTTAACCTTAGTCAAGTTATATGAACTCTTTTATTTATCACAAAGCAATTTGTAGCAAATTGTATAAAATTAATTATGTTTAATAATAATTAGTTCTTTTTTAACGACAAAAAACAAAATTTATTAACGAATGTACTCAAAGTGGACCATACAAAAAACAAAATTTATTAACAAAAAACAAAGCTATTTGTAACAAAATGGACCATACAGAATAATCTACAGAATTATATTTTTATGAACGACAAAAAAAAAGAATAATCTACAGAATTATATTTATCGATGTGCACCGTGTATAAAAATCAAATAGAAGATGCCAAAGTGGACCATGCATGGTTACATATTTATATATAGGGAAATTAATTAAAATACCCAAACATTGGAAGTGACTTACTAAAATACCCAAAAAAATTATTTTCTTATCAAAATACCCAATTTTTCCGCGATAGGATCTCGCGATCGCGGGCAGGGACCAATTGTGAAAATTTTATTTACACTTTCAGTCCCTGGCCCCCGCGATCGAGACCCGCGATGGCTCAAACGCGGCCCGCGATGGCCCGCGATGGGGACTGAAAGTGTAAATAATCTTGCAAAAATTTACACTTTCAGTCCTTGCCCGCGATCGCGGGATCTGATCGCGGAAAAATTGGGTATTTTGGTAAGAAAATAATTTTTTTGGGTATTTTGGTAAGTCACTTTCAATGTTTTGGTATTTTAATTAATTTCCCATCTTTATATATATAAAAGGAGAATCCATGGTTGATGAGGTGGCATCATGAGAATCAAGTATTCATCAAATGGTGAATTGTGGTTGATCCTTCATTGTCCCACATTGGTGACAAAAGTGAAAAGTTGGAAGTGTGAGTTGCTATATAAAGGATATGATATGCCTTGAAGGTTAATACAAAATTTGATCCATTTTTTGGTTAAATAGTTATTTTTTATTTACATGACAAAACATTTCATGTAACAATTAAACATTTCATGTAATAGGTAAACATTTCATATCTTTGAAGAAAAACCCAATCTTTATATATATCTTTATATATATAAAAGGAGAATCCATGGTTGATGAGGTGTCATCATGAGAATCAAGTATTCATCAAATGGTGAATTGTGGTTGATTTTTCATTGTCCCATATTGGTGATAAAAGTGAAAAATTGGAAGTGTGAGTGTCTATATAAAGGATAAGATATGGCTTGATGGTTCATACAAAATTTGATCCATTTTTGGGTTAAATAGTTATTTTTTATTTACATGACAAAACAATTCATGTAATAGTTAAACATGTCATATCTTTAAATAGATAAAAGGAAAAGCCAAAAGATACGAGTTAGCACCATGGGAGTTGAGTATCAAATAGTGGATTGTGGTTTAGTTGTAGCTATCCCACATTGGTAAGAAGTTGAAACATTGGAATAAAGATATTTGTATAAAAAAGATGGATGTGATGACATTATGTCAAGCCATACGATTTTAGTATTCTCAAATAGTGAATTGTGATATATTAGAAAATGAGAGTGTATTAATAGGAGAAGGTGTCATTGAAAATTAAAAAGAGATTAATGATTGTTAAAACGAAGTTTGTTTACAAACACAATTAAACACTCAATAAGGTACGACCCAAAAGCCATAAGATTTTAGAATTTTCAAATATTGAATAAAACAATTTATCTATATATATATAAGAAATAACCAAAATAATTTAAGGTACCATTGTGAAACGTCTTTTGACTAATACATCAATAGATATTTTACAAAAGATAACATAAATGTTTATATATATATATATATATATATAAATAGAAAAATATTTACATTTTCTATCTTTATTTATTTATATATATAAAAGAAATAACCAAGGGTATTTGAAGTGACATTGTAAGATTTTTTTTTTCTTAAATCTTGCATTGTGGTATTATTTTAGTCATTCCATATTGATGAGAGAATGCTAGATTGGAGAATGAAATGGACTACAAGAAATGATGAAGGAAAGTTGTATATAAATTTGAAATGGGTTTGGTAATCTCACACTGATAAGAAAATTAACATTTTTATGAAACATGATATATTGACAACAAGAGAGGGATACATGTTTAATTTGTGGAATCTCATAGAGTTCACTAAGTTTAGTCAAACCCTTTTTGGGAAAAAAAAATTCAAACCATTCGTAACAACAATATATATGTTTGGTGTGTCGTTTGAGTTCTAAACAATATAACAACAAAATTATTGTCAATAAATCTCAATTTATTCGTAACAACAAATGGTAATCAGTAGATGAAAATGAACCACTTATGGAATTGCATTTTTCGTTTTAAATCGTATCTCATTAGTATTAACCGATGAATTACCTTTTATCTTAATGTAATCAAGTATTTCCTTAAAATATTACTCGCTACCGCGCAAAGCGTGGGGCGCACACTAGTTTATATATATAACCCACTCATTCTACTAATACTATTCACCAATTGAAGTCAGTCCATTTAGATGGCTAATGCTTCCCTCCCCATCTTAACGGTGCTAGAACAGTCCCAAATATCGCCACCACCAGCCACCGTAGGCCACCGATCGCTGCCGCTGACTTTCTTCGATCTCGCATGGCTGTCCCAACCTCCGGTTCACCATCTTTTCTTCTATCAACTTGAAATCACTAAACCTCAGTTTATTGAAACCATTGTTCCCACTCTCAAAAACTCCTTATCAATCACCCTTCAACATTTTTTCCCATTTGTTGGTAACTTAATCATATTTCCCACTAAAACCCCCGAAATTCGACACGAAGATGGCGACTCTATTGCTGTTACTTTCGCAGAAAGCAATCTTGATTTCGACGATCTAACCGGAAACCACCCTCGAGATTGTGGTAACTTTTATCCCCTTATACCTCTTCTTGGACATGCCACAAAAGCATCCGCCGACGATATAAAAATCCCGTTATTCTACGTTCAAGTCACGGTTTTTCCGGGTTGTGGCATCTCTATCGGAATGACGAATCACCATTGCCTTGGAGATGCGAGCACTCGGTCTTGTTTCCTAAACGCGTGGACTTCGATCGCTAGATTTGGCACCGATGAGTCTTTTTTAGCTAATGGAGCTTTGCCGTTGTACGATAGAGTGATCCAACACCCAAATTTAGATGAAATATATTTAAAGAAAGCAAAGGTTGAAACTTTTATTAAAGGGTATCAACCTCCAAGTCTTTCTGGACCCACAAATAATGTTCGGGCCACATTTGTGTTGACCCGAACGATTATTAATCGGCTAAAGAAACGGGTGTCAACCCAATTGCCATCATTGGAATACGTGTCGTCTTTTACCGTAGCGTGTGCGTATATATGGAGTTCCGTGGCAAAACTACGCAACAACGATGAGTTACTAGTGTTTGGTTTCGTGATCGATTGTAGGTCACGTATGAACCCGGTGATCCCTCAAACCTACTTCGGGAACTGTGTCGCACCGTGTGGGGCGTTGGCAAGTACGATTGAATTAACCAAAAAAGATGGGTTCGTGACGGCGGCTAAGTTACTTGGTGAGAGTTTGCATAAGAAGTTGAGTGATGAGGATGGAATCTTGAAAGATGCTGAGAGTTGGTTCGATCTTGCGTTTGGTGAAGCGTCGTTGCCAATAACGATTATGGGGGTTGCTGGGACACCAAAGATTAAATTTTATGACACGGATTTTGGATGGGGGAAGCCGAAAAAGTATGAAATTATTTCGATTGATTATAATGGATCTATTTCTTTGAATGCTTGCAAAGAATCGAATGAAGATTTGGAAATTGGTGTGTGCCTTTCAGCGACGGAGATGAAGGCTTTTGTTTCCATCTTCAATAGTGGTTTAGAAGAGTACATTTAGAGGCTGTTTGGTTGGTTTTCCATTAAGTCATGTATGAATAAAGTTGTCTGTGTAGATTAATCTGTTTGTATAGATTGGAAATGTTTTTGTTTGGTAGGGTGTTTTCATAGATGGAAGGACCATGTTTTTTAATTGGGAGAGACTAGTTTGGACAAAACTTGACTTTCTGCATAAAGCTCACTCCTAAAACTTAATAAATAAGTCACTTTCTATATATCATAAAGCCACTACCTAACAGTCATGTATAACTGACTGAATAAGCTGTGTGTCCCATTAAGCTCATTAAGCTGCTAACAATCAGACCCAAAATCATATTATTTGATTTAACTTTTTGATTTTCCTTCTATTATTGTTGTTCAAGGACAAGTGACATGGGAAATTTTCCCATTTTAATTAAAGTGGCATTAGGACCATTTCTGTAATAAATAGTGGGTTATTGATATATAAGGATGATCAAAATTATTTATTATTAGATGCTTTAAAAATGTACAGACATTTGAGATAGATTACGGGTTCTTTACCAAACGTTAAACGACAAGAGTTATCACTCTTGTTTACCTTATCGGGTAACATTTCCGGCAATGAAAATGGATTGATCATTACAACAAATTTGAGTTTACAGGACGCCTAAAATAAATAAGCGTTCTAATAGAGTGTTTTATAAGACTTTAGTTTATAAGACCAAACAAAAATACCATCCTATATAAAAGTGTTACAATAAGTTTATAAGACGCTTTTGAGCGTCGTAACGACATTTTTAGAAAATTTTTACAGTAAAGTGCCGTATTAACTAATTTTATAGGACGCTTTTGAAAAGTTTCTTATAAACCCATATTTTTAGAAGACGTTTGTGTTTATAGGACACTTTTTAAATAGTATTCTATAAAATAGTTAATAGAACGTTTTATTTGAAAAATGTTTTAAAAAACTTGTTACGACGCCAAAAAACGTCATATATTGTAACACTTTTAGGCAAGACGTTTTTTTGTTTGGTTCTATAAACTTTTTGTCCTATATGACGCTTATTTATTTTAGGCGTCCTATAAACTCAATTTTGTTGTAGTGGATGGTAAATGTTAATAACCAAATAAACATTTACCTGGTAAAAGTCATCACACTCACTTATCAGGTAAGACTCTCGATCCTTGACTTCCTTTTACCATGTAAGATTCTTGGTGGTTGTTATATTCATCCGGTAAGGTAATTGAACAGGTAAACGCTTACAAAGTAAGTGTTTATTAACGACCCCTTAATCTTCCTCTACAAAACACCATGATTTGTCATATCAGTCTATCAATCAAGAAGAAAGTATGGTAACGATAATAAAGGGATCATGAATCACACTACAAAAATGGGTTCATCATTGGTGAAAATCCAATCAAAATTGGATTTCCAAGTAAGTTTTATATCACCAAATCAATTATTTTTGATAAAATTAATTGATTGATAATTATAGGATCGATCTTGTTATATGTTTAATTTCATTAACATATGGTATATATATATATATATATATATATATATTATGTGTATATTCGTAAATCGTTGTCTACAATAAACATATTCTGATTTATATTGCAGTCGGCTTCCACTAAATGATGTTGCGTAAGATAAAATCATTGTTAATTTGTTGTATACAGTGACATACAGAATCTTCTTGAAATCAACGCCACCACTAGACCAGATCATGTTGAAGACTTGAAGCCGCCGCTGTTGATTTCAAAACAATTCGAAAATAACTTGAAGAAGGGTTAATTATTGGAGTGAGGACTTGAAGATGAGTTTATTAATGAAAGACTTGGTCTTTCTCAAATGTTTGAACAATTGGTTGTGAGAAGCAAGTTCAAGTCTTTCAAGTATTTGGTGGGACCCACTATTTTTTGTAATATTTTTTTTGATCAAGTCATTGAAATGAGTTTACCATTGTGGATGCCCTAATCCTTCCAAATCCAATTCATGGTAAAAATAATCTAGTACCGATATTGTTGACATTTATGAATCCTCTAATTAATGGATTGTTAAAAATAATTATTACATGAAATTAACCGATTACGATTTTCATCTAAAAACGAGATCCTCCCGCAACCAGTTATGAGACCGATTATGGGACCGGTCCGGTTTTCATATAAATTTTACTTTTAAATGTATTTTTAAGTATATTTTTAAATAAAAGCGTATTTGTTTGTGTATTTTATTGACTCAATTATAATAAAAATAATTTTTAATACGTAAGTATTTTTTTAGTGCATTTGATAGACATAATTATATAAAAACCTACTTGTTAGTGTATATGATTGATCAAATTCTTCAATGTTATCCGAGTACATTTCAATTTTGGTCCCTATGGTATGTTGTTTTTCTTACTTTTGGTTCCTACAAAATGTTTATTGAAAGAAAAACTATGTGGTATGCAAAAGTGTTCGATTTTGGTCCCTGAGAACTAACACCGTTAGGTTACCTCTGTTAGAGTCCCTCATGTGACTTGCACATGAGAACATTTTAGTCTTTTTACAAACATCAGACCATAGGGACCAAAATTTCATTTTACTTTTTTATAAATAATTGAAATTCATTTTCGTCTTTGGTACGCAATTTTGATTATTTATATAACTATGTAATTTTGGTTATTTTAGATTAAAAAATTATTAATTAATTATTTTAGAGTAATAAATTTATTAGTATTGGTTGACGACGTAAACAAATTATTACTTAATTAAAATTTTGCCATTTTTATTAAATATGTTATTTTTAAATCATGTGATATTTATTTATTAATTATATAATATAATTACTATATTTTAAATAAATGGTATAAGAATAAAAAAGTAAATTGCAATTTTGGTCCCCGTGGTCTCATGTTTGTAAAAGGACTAAAATGCCCTCATGTGCAAGTCACGTGAGGGGTTCTAACGGAGGCAACCTAACTGTGTTAGTCCTCAGGGACCAAAATCGAGCACTTTTGCATACCACAGGTTTTTCTTGCAATAAAAATTTTGTTGGGACCAAAAGTGAGAAAAACAACAAACTACAGAGACCAAAATTGCAATTTACTCATTATTTTTATAAGTTAAAAATCAATTTTAAAAAATAAATAAGTGGGGTCGGTTTGGTCCTAGTCCGGGAACAGGACCGGGACCGGTTCTCATAATTGGGCCTTATAAAGCTTAACCAGACCTTCATATTTGGGTCCAGAACAGTTACGAGATCTCTATTTGGGACCGGGACCTATTTGGACCCAATCGGGCTCGGCCTGGAATCGATTTTTGACCATCTCTAATATAAGGGTTGATGGTATTTTTACAAATTTATTAATAAATGATAGTTTTATGTTTGCTTAGATAAACGGCCTAGTGGATGGTTGTTTAAATTAATATAAGGTGACGTTTGGTTCGCAGAATGTTTTTGAATGGAATGGAATCTGTTAAAAGAATTCGACTTTGAAGGAATTGGAATGAAATGTTGTCAGGTTTGACCACCTGTTTGATTGATAGAATGAGAATGGAATATGTTAAAGGAATTAGAACTTGTCTGTTTGGTTCACAGAATGTAGCTTTGGAATTGAAATGAATTTATTATAAATGACCAAAATACCCTTTTTGATAAATTTTAATTTTTTAAAACAAAAAATTCTTTAATAAAATAATCATTAAATATATTTTTACACTAAAAATATACTTTAATAAAATACTTTTTAAATATTTTAATGTGCAAAAAAATATAATATACACAACCCAGATAAAATATATTGTCAAACAAACAAAATTGTATTTTGAAAAAATAAAATATATTTCGAGAAAATAAAAAAATGCATTAAATTATATTATATAAAATTAAATTAAAATATAAAATATAAAAATAAAATATGAATATGAATATAAATATAAATATAAAAATAAAATCAAAATATAAAATATAAAATATAAAATATAAACCTAAAATATTAAATTAAATTATGTTATATTTAAGTTAAAAGGTATATTTGTAATTATGAAAATACAACATTCCATCAATTCCAATTCCATCAAAATCCTTCAAGATTGCTAAGGAATGTCAAATTCACTTATTTATGGAATCTGATGGAATTGGACATTCCTTTCCGTCGAAAAGAATGAACCAAACGAAGAAATGAAATTCGATCAATGGAATTCGACATTCCAATTCCATCAGAATCCATGAACCAAACGCACCCTTAAGAGTTTAATAATGTCATATTATGATATTGTTCAAGTCATCATTCAGTGAACCCAACCACGATTTGATTGATTATTTAAACAAAAGTAATGTTAAGTATTACTTTTATTTTAAAAGGTGATATGAAGTAGTTGTGCATGTGTTGTTTAAATAAGGACTAATAGTATGGTTGACAACCAAACTAACGCGAGGTTGATGACGAGACATGATATCTTATAAACTTATTATTTTGGTGTTTGTGATAGGTTATATTTTTGCACTGATATGCTTCATGTCATAAATTATATCCCACCGGATCACTTAGTTTCATCTATGCATACATTTGATGTTATTATTGTTTCAACCTCCACTTTAACTCTTAATCACAGCATTGAACCATTGATCAATACGAACTTTGCAACATGGAGGCGTTATATGAAGGTAACTTTGGGAGTGATGTGATCATGCATTACGTCTCGAGATCTTGATCATGCATTACGTATTGATGCTCCAGTTTCACTTCATGACAAGAGTACAACAGAGCAAAAGGGTGTTCATTAAAAATGGGAGCGATCGAATCACATGTCCCTCATGATAATCAAGAACTCCACCTCTATAGCTATCTGTGGAGCCATCCTTTGACTCGAACAACGAGAAAACCTACTTAGACTACGTGGAAAAATAGTTCAAGGGCACCTCTAAGTCTCATGTAAGTACTCTAATTCTCAAGATGTTGACTACTAAATATGGCGGTACTCATTGTCAACATGAGCATATCATGATGATGAGTCAATGGCGGATCCAGGATTTTTTGGTGGGGCACCTTTAAGGTGGCTTAAATGCCCGTAAAGTTGTCCGGTGTATTTTTAGCCTAAATCCAACATTTCGAGAGTTTTTTTAAAGTTTTTTGGTTGATTTTAAGGGATTTTCAAGTTTTTTTTCCCTATTTCGAGGGATTTTTTGGGTTTTTAGTCGATTTCGAATGTTAATTTTGGTTTTTTGATTGATTTCAAGACACTTTTTTTTGGTTGATGGGGTTCTGGACGAAAAACTACTTGGGGGATGTTAAGGTAGAAACCTAAAAGATATAAGTTTTTACACTAAAAATCATTTGTTTTTCTTTTTAATGGGGTCCCATCCCCCCACTACCTTTCAATTACATGATGAGTGATATGCAAAATAAGCTCAAAGGCATGGATATGGATATTAGTTAAGGCTTTCTAATTCACTTCAGAATGACTTTTCATCCTAAACACATTCATCCTTTTAAGATCAACTATAGCATGCAAAAAGAGAATTGAAAGATGATGGAACTAATCGCCATGTGTGTGCAAGAAGAAGAGCGCCTTATAATTGAAAAACCTGATGTTGTTCATCTCACCACTACAATTATAGCTAGGAGGAAGGCTAGAAGTCTAGAAGGGGAGATTCTAAGGGTCAAAAAACAATTCCAAGTGCAGATTCATGTGTATGCAAATTCAAAGGTACCATCTGTTTCAAGGTTTGCCACAAGAAAGGGTTGTGAACAAAGAAAGGTAATGTTGATACTTATATGATTTATGAATCCCTTAGCATTAACGTTCCTTTAAATACATGGTGGATTGATTTCGGTTCCATGGTACACATTTCAAATTCTCTACACGAATTCCACACAATCCGTAGATTGGAAAGAAACCAAAGAACGAAAAAAAGTCAGGAAAGGAGATGATTTGAACTAGAAGTTGTAGGAACTTAGCTTTATTATTAGAAGCAGGCTTTGTTTATATATGTATGACTCTTTATGTATCATGCATAACTCGGAATGTAGTACTATATGTACAATTACTTTTAGCCATGGTAAATGTTGGTTTAAATTCCGATATTCTTGGTTATGGTTGTTTAGAGGGAACCGTTTGTATAATGCTCAGGTTACCGGTGTTCGAAATCCCTATTATCATTTAATGTGAATGAGAACCTAAATAAGAGAAAGCGAGATACTGAAACTTCATCTATGTTCGGCATTTGTAGACCTTTTCCTACATACTTAAGTGGACATAAATAATTTATCATCTTTATTGATGACTTTTCAATCTATATGTATTTGTACCTAATTCAAGAGAAAGTCGAATACTTAAAGTGCTTGGAACATTTAAGGTTGAAGTTAAAAATCACCTTGACCGTAAAATTAAAGTAGTATGAGCAGATAAAGCACGTGAGTATTATGGTAGACATGCGAATGTGGCCACGTGGGCCATGTTCCCGTGTCTTTCTTTGATATTTACAATTACACATTAATCTAATCCCAACTGTGATCATTGGAAAGCCACTAAAGATGTGTTACGATATTTTCAACACCACTAGAAAACTGGGCATCAATAACCAATAGTTTGCTACGGATCGATCCGTCACTAATTTGGGATGAAAATACGACCGAGCTGACCTTTTTCACTTTTACTTATTTTTTCGCGATGCATGTATAATCCGTCGCTAATTCATGGAAATTTGCATGGTACAAATTTACTGCGGATTCGCAACGGGTAAAAAATCCGTATATTTTAAATTAATAAAATAATATTAGATAAATATATGTAGCTAATCTGACCGAGACAAATTTATATAACTTTGCTACGGATTTGCTACATGCTTACTTACATTTGATATTATAAAACGCTAAAACAAAACTTGATAAACTTCATATCTAATCCAAGGCGAATATGCAGTGGCGGATTCGGGATTATTTGGTAGTGGTATCGTAATAAATAAAACTTAAAAGTTAATTATAAAATTATAACGCCGACTCCGTTTTTTGGCTATATTTTAGGTCGTTTAGATATAAATTAAAATTTTAAGTTATTAAAAATTGATGCACTAGTTTTTCCAAAAAAATAATCTCTTACTTTAAATCGATGATCGGTGCATTTTCAATTTTTCACTTGGTGATTATTCATGATCTGATCGAGCTACAACATATTAACCAAGTATAAATAAATAAACCCTGAAGTTTACAAAGTTAACACCAAATATAAATAAACTAACATATTGAGTTAAATAAATCGTGAAGTTTAAAGTAACAAATAAACTCTTAAGTCAAAAAATTAACCCTGAAATAACTCTAAGAAAATAACCCTAAAGTTCACGCTAAATTTTACTAGAAAGAGTCAAGAAGGATCAATGACAAACATCAATTCCAAAATGTATTTGATAAAGATTAAATATTGCATTTATCATACATGCATGCATTTAACATTAAAAATATATTTTTTTTATTTGTGTTGACATTAGAAAAATTAATTGTAAAAATATTCAATATTGGCACTACTAAATGAAAGACTTTTGCCTACGGACTTGGCTTTTCCTTGGGAATTTATGTCGCTAAAGGGTGATTCGTCACAAAACTGTCATAAAAGTTGGTGGATAATTTTTTTGTGGGTGATGCAAATTAGTAACAGATTACGCATGGATTCTCTGGGTGATCCTTTAATATTCTCGAAAAACATTGGATTCTCCGGGACCATATGTAGATCATACGTTAAACTGAGTTAATCACATGCAATGGCGGATGCAAGATTTTTTCGTGGTGAGAGCACCTTTAAGATGAATTAAAGGCCCGTAAAGTCTCTGATATATTTTTATCCTAATTCTACCGTTTTCGAGGGATTTTTAAAGTACTATTGGTCAATTTCAAGGGATTTCTAAGTTTGTTTTGGCGATTTGAGGGACTTTTCCATGTTTTTGGTTAATTTCGAGATACTATTTTTGGTTGATGGGGGTCCCAAACGAAAAGTCACTGGGAGATCTATGATAGAAATTACAAAAAAAATGTTTTAACCTTAAGCAAACTTTTTTTTTGTTGATAGGGTACCCTAGTTACACTGTGAATCTGCCCCTGATTGCGTGTGATTCAAAACGTGAATCCAAAAAATATAAAAGTATTGTGAACAAAATATACAGATGATATTTGATCAAAATTGTGCTTTTTAATATTAAATGTGTATATCCTTTTTATATAAACTTAATAAAAAAATTATGAATTAATTGAGATTAAAAAAATCTAAAAGATATAACGAGAATTCTAAGAATTTATTCAATTTTAAATGGTAATTATCTTAATTTATAAGGCCATCCGTACCCGGTGCGGGATGGGCTCGGGATGGCCAGCGGGGTGGGCTACGGGGCGAGCGGGATGAGCGGGAAGGGATGGAATCCGGGGATGGGATCCCGATCCATCCCGAAGGGTTTTTAAAAAAAAAATTAATTAAATTTTTAAAAATAATGCCGTTCAACGGCTCTTTTACTAAAAAAAAATTATTTTTCTCAATTTAATCCCACTATATATTTAACCCTCAACCTCTTATTTCTCACACCTCTCAACCTCTTATTTCTCACACCTCTCAAATTCTCTTAACCTCTTATTTTTCACACCTCTCAAATTCTCTCAACCTCTTATTTCTCACACCTCTCAAACTCTCTCAAATTCTCTCAACCTCTTATTTTTCACACCTCTCTCATCATGAATTCAAACAGAACACCTACATCCCGTCGTAACCGACCGAATACACCACAATCGCAAGAAGATCAAGAGCTTGGTTTCCAAGCGTTTACACAACAAGGTTATCATCCGCAATTTTCGCAACAAATTCCGCCACAATGGTCGCAACAAAATCCGCCACAATATCCGCAACAATTTCCCCAACAATTACCCCAACAATTTCACCAACAAATTCCTTACCAATTTACACGTCCCGGGTTGATTGAACAAGGTTTTACTCCGGCCAACTTCAATCTCGACGACGACATTGTTCCGGAAACCCAACCTTCTACCCCGAACACACCACAATCTATCCCGGCACAACAATCTAACCCGGAACCATCAAATCCGAGACCAACGAAAGCCGCCAAACAAACGTGGAGTAAAGCCGAGGAACTCGCGTTAGTGTCGGCGTGGGTTGACGTTTCGGAGGACCCCGTGGTCGGTAACGCACAAAGTGGTGGTAATTATTTTTATTGATATTATTATTATTATTATTATTATTATTATTATTATTATTATTATTATTATTATTATTATTATTATTATTATTATTATACTTAATTTTACATAAATGTAGGAAGTTTTTGGGGCCGAATCGGGCATGTGTTCTTTACTCGCATGGGTCGTGAACCAGGTTATAGATCAACCCATCAACTCAATAGCAAGTTCAACGACCTCAATAAAAGAGTTAATTCGTTTGGCGGCATCTACAACAACTTGCTCAATAATAGATCAAGCGGGATGAGTGAGGCCGATATATCTCGAACGACACACGAACGGTATCTAGCACGCCATAAAGTTGCTTTCACTCACGAACAAGCTTGGGACGTCCTAAAAAAATGTCCAAAATGGGGAGCCGTTCCAACGATGACGACAACTTCATCGCGGGGTTCAAAACGTACCCAACCTTCCGATGATGACGATGACGAGCAAATTCAACGACCCATCGGGAGAAACAAGGCAAAAAAATCATCAACGAGTAATACGTCCGGGGCGAATACGGACGAAAGTGTTACTCAGTTGTTGACGACGTTCAACGACAAGATTGATGATACAATGAAATACAAAATGAAAAAAATCGATCTCGAACTTCAAAGGTTAGAACACGAACGAGAAATCGAACGAGATAAACGATTTGAGAAAGACTTCGAGTATTTCATAACCCCGCATGATCACCTTACGGGAAACGCTTTGAGGGCTACTTTAGCGAGAAAAGAGCAAATCCAAAAATTTCATAATTGGTAGTGTTTTGTATTTTGTAATTTTTATTTTTAATGAATGATATGAATTTTAATTTTTATTATTTATCTTATTTTTATTTATTAAAAAATATATAAATATTTTTATTTTGTTAAATAATTAAATGTATAAATAAAAGAATTAAAATAAATGAGGTGGCAAAAGGGTTTGAGGGAATGAGGTACGGGTGTTTAGGGATCGTTAGGGATCGAGTGATGAATGGAAAAAAAGCTGATGTGGCGCTGATGTGGACATGAAATCTTTAAAAGATGCTGTTATGGGGTACGGATGGCCTAAGAAATTATGAATTAATTGAGATTAAAAAAATCTTAAAGATATAACGAGAATTCTAAGAATTTATTCAATTTTAAACGGTAACTATCCTAATTACTAAAATATTTTTCGTTTTTTATTTATAGTAATTTTTTAATTAATGGATCATGTGGGCCATATTTTTCTCATTTTCTTATAAATTAGTTTGTTTCTCACATGATCTTCCTTTTATATATATATATATATATATATATATATATATAGGTTTTTTATTTTGTAAGCCCAAAAAACGATATAAACTATGAAACCAGAGTATTTATGTCTTTTTACGAAATTCGTATTTTTAGGAACAATCAACTTCTCTCTCTCTCTCTCTTTTCACCATCACCATCCAGGCGATCTCCTCTCACTCCGGTGACCTCCCCCTAATTCCGACGAGTTTCATAAATTGTTCGAGTTTCATAAACTGTTTTTTCGAAATTTTCTTAATTTTCATAAATTGTTTTTCGAAATTTTCAAGATTCTTAGTATGATCATTCATATAGGAGAAAATATATGAAACTTAATATTTTGATTATTCATATGGGAGAAAAATATATGAAAATTCGAAAATATATGATTATTTCGAAAAAAAATTGATTATTCATATGGAAGAAAATATATGAAACTTAAAAATCCAACATACAGATTATGAAACCGTCTATGAAACTTGAAAAATTCCTAAAACAGTTTATGAAACTAAAAAACTTGAAATTTTCGAAAAAACAGTTTATGAAACTCACAGGAATTGAGGGGAGGTCGTCGCCGGTGGGAGGAGGTCGCCGGAGTGGGAGGAGGTCGTCGCTAGTAGGAGGAGATCGCCGAAGTGGGAGGAGGTCGCTGGAATTGGATGGTGATGGTGGATCGTGAGAGAGAGAGAGAGAGATATGGAGATAATAGAGAAAAATATGGAGAAACTATAACCAAAATCTATAATAGAGATAATTCAAATTAATTATTAAATAATTTAAAATCTATTCGCAAACTATCATTTACTTATTTTTTTAATAAATTTAATTTCGAAAATTCCTCAACAGTTGATCAAAAAATCATATGATCTAGATGGGTTCATAAAGTTTACACATTTTTTGGGTTTGCAAAAGAAGACCCTTATATATATGGGAATGAAAAAGAAGAACGAAACGTTTAAACTGAGGGAACGAAAAAATAGGCACAAGTGTTGCTCAACACCAAATCTCGTAAGTTAGTTACTTTGAGAGTGATCGGCCTAAATCCTTCTACATGGATTAGTTAGAAATCATGTTCTAAGGTAGATTTTGGTGCGCAAACTAGACGGGATATGACAAAACGTGACAGGAGTCATGTGTTTGGTATGACGACTAGTTTATGTTTTTGTCCAATGTTATTCCACCTTTTTGGGTGGAACAATAAAACTCTAGTTTTGTTACAAGGAAATGGGTTTTTGTCCCACCTCATTCTTGTCCAATGTCTTGCTAATCCTGGAACATTTTTTTGTCGCGTCTTGTCCTATGTAATCTCCACATCTAACGCATAATGATAGTACATTTGAAAATAATAGGAAGATATAAATTACAAAAGAAAAAAATAACATAAATACTAAATTAAAGATGCTAATAAGTTCAAATCTCGTTAAATTAAAGGGTAAAGTAAAGTTGTGATAAACATGTATAATCGTGAAACCTAGTAAGTCAAATAAAAGTAGAGAATTATAGCTGTATGTTTCAAAGTGTATAACCTTGAAAACAAAACTAAGGGGGTGGACTTAGAATTTATTTCAAATCGTGGTACTATTTGATTATAAGAAACAAATATAGAGATATCTTTTGCAAAATCAATATTGATCTAGCGGTTAATTTTTTGCTTTTAAATTGTGAGGTCTTGTGTTTGAGTCATGTTATTGCAATTTATATAGAAACATAATAAATATGAAATTAGCTAAAAACTAGAAAAATGACTCTAACAAGACTTGAACCCGAGTCTGAAGTGTAGGAAAAGCCTTGCAAACCTACTCTACCAAGGAAAACTTGTGTGCTTATTGTAGTTTCAAAATATATATAGTGGTACAAAATAAATTGATACAGTTGCACCTTTCACAAACCTAAGTTATTTTACTCTTCGACAGACCACTATAGGTCCGCCCATGCAAATACATATGCCAAAGGGGTTGGAAGATATTGGAAATAACTACGCACTTTCAAAGTTTATAAATACTAATAAGGGGTTGGAAGATATTGCATAGAACTATTGCTTTTTAGCTAAAATATGTGTATTACTAATGTACGTATAGAGGATGAAAAGATTAACATGGAACAAAGCAACATGGACAAGTTAATACATACTAAGGAGGCCGTACGTGAAACGACAATGCAAGAGGAAGCACCTTAAAAGAATGTGAAACACATAGCTCCCGAGACAAGATACTTATATGACTTGACCTAGAAACGAGGAACAACGACAAGTTGTGATTACATATGGAAGAACTCATGAGTATACATGGATGCATTTGACTGACAAAATGGAGAAAAAAAAAGAAAAATGTTGGACAATTTTACTACGTTGTGGTATTATGATCATATATCACTCATCTTCAACACGGTGGCCACGTGGTCGCGTTACTGCTTAGGGCATCCCAAGCCTAAAAGACATCACCATCCTTCAACCCCTAGGGTAGGTTAATTACAATATTATTTTTTACTATTTTATTCTTCTGAAATTTGAATCCTGCTCCAGGCTCGAGCGCTTTTACCGCCGTGTTGCTTCAGAGGGTGACGTCTACCCCATTTTTCTCTAGTTCCTCTCGTGGAGTCGTGAGGATCCACCATTCTAGAACCAAAAGAAACACATGTTGCCTCTTGTTGTGTCTCTTTCTCTCGGTGATTTGTGTGCTTTCATAGTGTAACACCTCAAAATTTCCATTATACTATATTTAATATGAATGGAGTCGAAATGTAATTTAGTCTAAGATTTGGACTATTTGTAAATGTAAAACTTAAGGGTTGAAATTGTAATTGACCAAAGTTTAAGTTAATTGTGAAACTTGAAACTGCAGGGTTGATTTGGTCTTTAGTTGATAGTTGATTTCATATAAAAATAAAGAGTCGGTAAGATTTGAGAAATATCTCAAATCTTTGAAATTGGAAGTCGGTTCCCAAACAAGAAGAAAATCAGATTTTTGTAGGAGTATTTTGGTAAGAGTCTTGAATCGATTCCTGTAGTTTTCATTTGCTAAGATTAGAAAGTTTAAAGAATTTCAGTGTTTGATTAGGTCTCTAAGTAGTGTGGCGAAAGAAAGTTGAATTGAAGCCTTTCTGGTCTCTGTTGATTTCGAATTCTATCAAGTTGAATTCTATCAGGTGAGTTCATCCAATCTATTTTGATAATATAAATCAACTGTTGAATTGAAATCTATTTGTATTAAGGTATAAAGAATTTTTCGATAGATTGAAATGGGAATTGTGTGAATGGAACTGGGTTAAATCGAGTTCGGAAGATGAATGTCCGGATTGTTCCGGATTCCGGATGTTTTTCGGATTGGTTCCGGATACCGAAATGAACTCGGATTCCGGATGGTTGTCCGGAATATACCGGATCCGGGATGTACCGGATTCCAGATTATGTCCGGATGAATTGATACCGGATCCCGGATTGGTACCGGGTGGGTACCGGATTCCGGATATGTTCCGGATGGTTCCGGACTTTGAGTCCGGAATACTTTCCGGATGGGTTTTCCCGGATAGTTCCGGATGTGGGTTCCGAATAAGGGATTTTTCCGATATAGTTTCTGAATGTGTTATCTGGTTAAGTTTTTCTAAAATATTTATAGGGGCGCTGCCCCCAGACCCCGCAAGTCTCCGGATATAGTTTCCGGATCCATAGGCACTAGTATTATGTGAACACGTGGAATAGGCGTGGACTAATCGTAATTCCCGTGTGTTTGATAAACGTGGAATAGGCGTGGACTAATCGTAATTCCCATATGTTTTAAATGAGGAATAGGCGTGGACTAATCGTAATTCCCATTTCGTATTAAGATGTGTAATCGTGGAATAGGCGTGGACTAATCGTAATTCCAGATTTTATCGAAAGATAAGAGATAGGCATGGCTTAA
This sequence comes from Saussurea involucrata, assembly GCA_033807775.1. NCBI lineage: Eukaryota > Viridiplantae > Streptophyta > Magnoliopsida > Asterales > Asteraceae > Saussurea > Saussurea involucrata. Next base: position 139,939,169 of record CM066315.1, read on the forward strand.
TTGTAATCTCTACTTCCCTTCCAAGAAATAGACATGGACTAATTGTAATTTCTTGGACATGAGCAATGATCTAGAATCCATGGTGATTTGTAGTGGGCTCTTGAACATGATGATATGACTTACTTAGTGTATGACATATTCATGGAACCGGGTATAAATCCCGTCATCGCAAGATATTTATATGTACGGTAATAATGGTGGGAAACCAGGTTTGTTTATACGCTTTGTTTACTTTGATTTCCAAAGCCTGTAAAGTTTTAATTTGAAAATGGATGTTCTCACTAGGCGTAAGCCTAATCGTTTAAAATTAAATTTTCTTACCAAGTTCTAGCTCGGGAAAGGATAAGTTGGGATGAGCGTCGAGAGGTTCCTGAATTATACTTTTGTTGGTCCCGAAAGGCCTAAACAAGTTTGTAGAAGGGGGGGGGGTTGAATACAAACACACTATTTTACTTTTCTAAATTGTTTATTGATAAATCATTAACAATTTACAGCTTGTTGCGGAAACAAGATTAAGGATAAACCTAAATCTAAACAAGTTGGAACACTAAGGTTTTCTTGCACTAAGAAAGATAAGGAGATTACTAATAAAATCCTATCTTGAGAGATTTGAACTTGTCCAGAGTTAGCAAGTTACTTCAAATGAAGTGAGTTCATCTCTTTATATACTGCATGCATTTAATGCAATTCAGTATACACTTTACACGTGTCATCAGCGGATTGGTTGCATGTCATTGACCTTTGTTGACAACCTTAGTAGCCGCATGAATGAACAGTGTAGTATCAGAGTGGTTGTACGATTTCAGATTTTCGGAGGTTCTTTTCTGACATTTCGTACGGTGGCGTGCAAGGGAGGTTAAGACAAAAGTACTTTGTACGGAGGACTTCATGATCAGCTTTCGTTGATTCAGCGATTATCATTTACTATTCAGCGAATGATAAAGTTCAGCGATAGCTAAAGTCTTGTACTTGATACTTCACGTTGAGTGGACAAATCTGAGTCTTCGCTGATCCGCATCAGTTTCATTAGGAGACTTGTCGCTGGTTCTTGAGCTTAATCTTCGACTTCAGCGTAGAACCTTTGTTGACGTGAATCTTGTCTTCAGGGATCATAAGTAAACAACTAACTTATCAGCGATCACCATAAGGACTGAACAGACTCAACGATATGGTGAACAGTGTTCGCTGAATGTTTAATCTAAAAGTGCGAGAGTTCCTATCAGCAGTACTGTAAGATCTTAGTACTTATCAGCGATAGTGAAACTCTGATACATATTGTTTACTTACAATTTTCACTAAGTATATAAGATAGGGTCATTATCAAATCACTGAGGGTTTGGATCAACAATCTCCCCCTATTTGATTATGACATAGCAACAAAGAAAATTGCTATTTAATGAAAACATAAGGATAAAAAGAACTCATAAAATATTTGTCCCTTTTACTGTTTTCTGGGATCTTTTCAGTACTGATGGAGTAAAGTACATTCGCTGAAATCTTTCTTTAAATCTTTGAATCAGGTTACAATATGAATAAGAAAGATTACAAGTACAAGCGAAATAAATTACAAGTACTGAAGGATGACTGATACAATAGAGAAAGTGGTGATTGTTGTCAGCCTTCAAAGGGTTCTTCCTTAATGAGAAGTTCATCAAGGGTTGTCTTTTCAGTTGGAATCATCCAGTCAGGAACCTTTTCTCCTTTATTCTTTAGCTTCAGAGCAGCTTCAAAAATCAAGGGTTTTAGGTGTCGTGCCTGAATGTCTTTTCTGAAGTCGCACCAGTAGATGAGATCTCTGAGCTGTTCGATTGGAGTGATTGGAAGCTCAGCGATCCGTTGAAAGCATTTACGTCCGTCGTAGTCAAGAAAGAATATTCCATAAGGATTACTGATGACTTTACCAGGGACGAAAAGTTCACATGGTGGCAAAGAGATGTCAAGGGCAGATAGATCAGGATCAGGACCAAGTACTTCAGCGCGAGAGAAACCAATTCCAGTTTCATTTCGTATGACAGGACCTGAGTTTGAATCTTGACGTTTCTTCTTTGGTGAGCCCCTTTTTTCTTTTCGGCTTTAGATCAGGAACAGGAGGAATATCCACACAAGAAGATATCAAATCGATCTGTCTGTTTATCAGCTTTTCGAAATGATCCTTGTACTTAGATTGTGATGGTTGGATAGCTAACCTCATCTCCAGCCATTCAGAGAGACCATACCTTTTTACAGTGTCAGCACGAAAGGTTTCAGATGAGCCATCTTCTCTGAACAGTTTGATGTCAACAATAGGTACTCCGATGGAGGTTCTTCCAGAGATGAATACCTTGTTGATCTTCGCTGGACGATATCTGAAGTGGATTTTCTCTTTACACCAGATCAGGGTGGTCTGAGAAACTTCAGCTTTCTTTTCCACGATCTTCTGGGCTTGTTCCCAAAGCTTTCGTTGGATTTGAATGGGAATACGCTTCAGCTTGGGGTCTTTGACAGATTCTTGAGTGAGCTTGATGGCGTATTCTCTGTCTTTATCTTCAGCTTCCTTCCTTTCAGCGATGAGGCGTTCAGCTCTGAGATGATCCTGGTATTCAGCTTTTGAAATTCTGAACTTAGGAGGAACTGAAGGTAGTTGATCGCGCCTTAGAATGATTCGCTGATCCTCGAATCGCTTTATCATTTCTTCTCTCCTCTTTTGATCTTCTTCACTCAGCTTTTGAGGAACTGAGGAAGGTCTGTTTCTGTGCAAGAGAGGTTCTTCTTCTGGTTCATCAGTCTCAGAGATTAAATCTAAGACTGGGATTATGTCTTCAGCGGTAGCTGGAATTATTGGTGAAGTCGCAATAGAAGATCTTTCAGCGATATCCTCAAACAGGGGAGAGGACTAGCTGAAACGCAGCGATCTTACAAATAAGAACTGGGTAGAAGAACTTGGGTAGAAAAGATAGAAAAAAATATGGATGTGTATGGTGTTTGTGGAATGGATAACTGATTTTTCAGAGATGATCAGGGAAGGAAAAATAAGTTTAGTGTACCTGACAAATCGGCTTTGCAAGTAGGATCGCCAGATTATCATCTTCAGCGATGCCTTTGTCTTTGCTTTTCTCAGCGCCAGAGGCTGAGTGCTTTGTCTTTGTTTTTGTCTTCTCCCCTGTGGATTCGGTTATCACGATCCCTTTAAGAGCTTTTCGAGGAGCATGTTTGACGACAAAGAATTCGTCATCTTCATCATCATCATCATCATCGTTCCTTGGAGAGGAGGATGGTTCAGCTTCAGGGATGTCGATGTCTTCGTCTTCTTCTGCTTCGGATTCCTCAGCATCTTCTTCGAGTTGCTCCCCCTCAGATACAGAGGCGAGGTTCTCGGTTCCCTCAGGGTTTTCATCTCCCTGAGGTCCAGTAATCAGATCTTCATTACCCTCTCCCCTGATAGATTCATCATGGGAAAGGTCTTCAGCGCTCTTATTTTGATCTTCAGCGCTCTTCTCCTGTTCAGCGCTCTTCTCCCCCTCTTTCTCATGATGGGCGGGGGAGGAATGGGTAGATTCAGCATTGGTGTTGTCTCTGTCTTCTGGGCCAGAGACTTTCACACAACCTTCAAGCTTAGCTATTCTGTCTTCTAGGCCAGAAATAGCAGGCGTGATTTTCTTCAGCTCTTGGCGATCCTCTGCGGTGAATGAGTCCAAAATAGGTGCAGGGGCCGGAGCAGGAGCTGGATTGTTTGCCTTGTTCACCAGCGTCTCGATCATTGTCTTGACAGAACTAAGGTCGGTCTTCACTGAGCCCAAGTCGGTCTTGACCACTGACATATCACCTTCGAGTGTACCAACCGATTTCTTCAGCGTTGTAACCTCGCTGGAAACGGTGGTAACTGACGATTTGAGGTTGGTGTAGTCAGTGTAGATGTCGGAGAGCACTTTGGCAAAGTCGGCGAGAGTTTTATCAAGGTCTTTGATGTCATCAGAGGAGGCCTTCTTTTCCACCACAGCAGTCAGCTTCGTCAGATTCTCTCCAGCGTTTGTTACAGCTGTAGAGTTATTTGATAGACCGGTGGTGAGATCTGTAAGTTTCATCTCCATGGACTTCAGAGACTGGTTGATGTCTCCCAAATAAGGACCTGTAACATATAAGTACTTGTGAACAAAGGAAAGCTCAGAAGTTTCAGGTTTAGTTACAGTGTTTAAGGTGGGATCTGTACCTGCAGGAGCGTTGACGAACTCATCAAAGTTTCGAGTCCCTCCATAGTGTTCCATATCTCCCTCAAAAGTTCCGTGAGGGATGGAGATCTCTGCAGGTCCTTTCTTCGTCATTCGCTGAGAAGCTTCAACGGCTTCTTGAATGATGGCATCTCCAGCTTTAACTGGAGGAGTGTCCAAAGAAGTAGAGGGAGGATCGAAGGATATTGGGGTTGGGTTGCAAGTTCAGCGTTGGATTCGCTGAGAAGTACTTCATCAGTCTTTTGAGAGACTGAAGAAGGTAGGGTAGATTCCAAAGTTCTAACCTCAGCGTGTAGGGACGCTGAAGTAGGTTTAGAAGGGATGGCTTGAATTGGTGTGGCAGAGCGTACCACGGAACTTTCCTTCAGCTCTTCAGAATGAGCTGAGGAGTCTTCAGCATGGAATTGCTGGGGTAGCTCCTTGGTTTTCTTGATCCTTTTGAAATCAAGAGGGGTAAGAGATTGTTTCCTTTTCTTAGAAGGAATGGATTTTGTGGCCTGGGAATCAGCGAGGGGTATTGTCGCTGAAGGAGCCACAGAAAGCGGAGAATTAAGTAGAGTGAGAAGGGTAGAGAGACGTACCTCATTGGCGACATGCTTGAAGTCGAGAACTTTAGGGCCAATCTGAGAGAGTTTCAGATCACCCTCTTCAGGATAGCTGTCCTTCAGGCCATATTGAAAGATGGCGCTGATGAATCGTGGGTAAGGAACCCATGCTGGTCGGTCAGCGGCAGAATCAACACGTTGAATGAGGTCTTCATAGATGATGGAGGCCCAGTCAATGTTGAGACCTTTCAGCAGTGCGTAACCCATGGCCTGCTGAGGTTGAGCGGCTTGATCAGAAGATCCGGATTTCGCTGTCATGCAGCTGATCAGGTGAGCGAAGATGAAGTTCATCTCGCTGGGCATCTTGGATTTCTTTATCAGCGTCAGCTTCTTCTCAGGTAGCTTGTCTCTTCCAGTCTCCCAGATGTAACCCATCGCATCAAGGAAAGCAATGATTTCTTCCCTGTCAGCGTGCTTCTTGTGGTCAGGTAATGGAATGAAAGGATTTTCTGAGGTAGCGTTGGGGAATTTCAGGGCTTTGCGGATTATTGCGGGGGTTATCTTGATGGTGCCATACTCAGTATCGCTGAGTATGCAGTCGATGGTTTTAGATGGATCTTTGGCGGAGGGTAGGTCGGTGTGTCTGGCAGAGTACCAGAATTGGGATAATAGACACTGAGTGGCAGGAGGTGTGATTGTCAGTGCTGTGTAGATGGGGCTATTCTTCAAAAAATTTACAGCGTCGTCTAGATGGGATACCTGCTTCCGAGGAGGAAACTCGAGAAGCGCTGAGAGGTTGTTTGCCTTTGTCCAGTCTAGTTGATCCAGCTCAAACTTAACCTGAGGAGCTTTGGTGATTTCCAGTTCCTCAGACTCAGCGGAGATGGACTCAGCGGTAACATTCAGCTTTGAAGTTGCCATTTCACTGTATTATCAGTTCAACCAAAGATGTTACCAAATAAGAAATATCTTAATGTGGAAAGAAAATTTCCATTAAGATTTTTCGAATTACGTCCATTTCATTCAGACAAAAAAAGTCTTAATGAAGATTAGGGTTTTTCTTGTTTTAAAAAAAACGAATATAACACCCATAAGCCTTGTATTCCAGTTTTTAAAAAATGGATACGAAAGAAGAACAAGTTTAAGATTTTAGATTTAAAACTTGAAGAACAACCATGAAATGGTTGTGTTTATAAAACCATGAAAGAAAATGATTTTATTTTTGAGTTCTTTTGTTTGATCTTGTGTAAAACAATGATAAGATCGAAAACAAGTTATTCGCATTTGATAATAGATAAGAACATATTAACCTTGAGTTTGATGAAGAAGATGATGAACAGTTCTTGAAGATTGAGAGCACAAAATGCAACAGTGTTCTTTTCTTGCGGAGAAAGATTGATTCGCGTAAAAGACAAATATAAACTTTGAGAGTGTTTATATAGGAAGAGAGTAGAGAGAGGAAAACTTGAGCGGGAAAGTTTTTCATCATGACACGGACACGTGTTTGCATTTGATTGGATAGACAACGAAACGTGCAAACGTGTGTCAGAAAAAGAGCGTGCCTGGTGTTATCCGTTGCAATGACGTCACAACTGTCCTTTCACATTCTTTCGTTGTCTCTGAGGTTTTGAAAGAAAAACTCAGGAACTCTTTGGAAAATATGAAGCACTGAATAGAAATATCAGTGAGGGTTTTAAGAAATTTCAAAATATCGCTGTTAAGGAAGAGATATTCAGCGATGAAAGAATTAGAAATCTTGCATTTTCATGCGTTTTGTCAGAGAGAGAAAACATACCTTGATATCAGTTTAACCAAATTTATTCAGAGAGAAGATGATGAAATGGATTGTACAAGTTTATTTTATCCGAGAGCCTATACTAGAATGTATAAACGTATCGCTGATTAAATGTGAACCGCTGAAGATTTATCCTTCAAAGTTCAGCATTCCAAGCTCGCTAATGAGAAAGTTGAATCTTGTCTCATCAAGAGGTTTGGTAAACAAATCAGCTAACTGATAGTCAGTTGGGATAAAATGAAGTTCTATATCACCATTCATCACATGATCTCTGATAAAATGATATCTGATTTCTATGTGTTTTGTCTTTGAGTGTAGCACTGGATTGTTTGCTATAGCGATGGCACTTGTGCTGTCGCAATAGATTGGAATTTTGGAGAGCTGAAGATCATAGTCTAGTAGTTGATTTCTCATCCACAAGACTTGAGAACAGCAGCTTCCAGCGGCTACATACTCAGCTTCAGCTGTGGAAGTGGACACTGAGTTTTGCTTCTTACTTGTCCAACTTACCAGCTTTCCACCTAGGAGCTGACATCCTCCTGTGGTGCTTTTCCTATCCATTTTGCAACCTGCAAAATCACTGTCTGAATAGGCGGTTAGATCGAATCCTGAATCTTTGGGATACCAAAGACCTAGATTCGTTGTACCCTTAAGATATCGAAAGATTCGCTTTACAGCTTTCATATGAGATATCTTAGGTTCAGCTTGATATCGTGCGCACAGACATGTTGCAAACATAATATCGGGTCGGCTAGCTGTAAGATACAGTAGTGAGCCGATCATCCCACGGTACAGCGTGACATTGACAGGAACACCCTTTGTGTCCTTATCAAGTATCAGCGGTGGTGCCATAGGGGTTTTCATAGCTGAACTTTCAGTTAAGTCGAATTTCTTCAGCATATCTTTAACATACTTTCCCTGATTTATAAAAGTTCCCTTTTCAGTTTGCTTAATCTGAAGACCAAGGAAATATGTTAGTTCACCCATCATACTCATTTTATACTCATCTTTCATTCTATCAGCGAAACGAGTACAAAGCTCAGGATTAGTAGAACCAAATATAATGTCATCAACATATATTTGAACTAAAATGATATGACCTTTTATTTTTCTAAAAAACAAAGTTTTGTCAATCTTACCTCTCTCAAAATTTTCAAGGTGGAGATAAGTAGAAAGAGTGTCATACCATGCACGAGGAGCTTGCTTCAAGCCATAAAGTGCCTTATCCAGCTTATAAACATAACCTGGACGCTTAGGATCTGAGAATCCTGGAGGTTGTTCCACATAAACTTCTTCATTCAGCTTTCCATTTAGAAACGCTGACTTAACATCCATTTGATGTACAGTGAAGTTTTTGTGTACAGCATATGCTAAGAAAAGACGAATAGATTCAAGTCTTGCTACTGGAGCAAAGGTTTCGTCATAATCTATGCCTTCCTCTTGTCTGTATCCCTGAGCAACAAGACGAGCTTTGTTGCGAGTTACAGTACCATGTTCGTCCAACTTGTTTCTATAGACCCATTTAGTGCCTATCACTGTTTTGTCAGTTGGTCTCCGAACAAGTTTCCAAACTTTGTTTCTTTCGAATTCAGTCAGCTCTTCTTGCATGGCGCTGACCCAGTTTGGATCTCTGAGGGCATCATCTATTTTCTTTGGTTCAGTTAGAGAAATAAAGTTGACAAATAAACAAATATTACCTGCACTTCTACGAGTCTGAATACCAGCGTTGGGATCACCAAGAATTTGATCGATTGGGTGATTTACAGTCCATCGCTGAGCTGGAGCATGCGTCGCTGACTCAGTCTGAACTGGAGAAACTAAAGATGAGGCTTCAGCTACTTCTGGATTATCAGCTAAGAGAGGAATGCTTGCATTTGTCACTTCATTCACTGATTGCTGAGAAATAGATGGAATTTCTGAGACATTTGGATCAACTGCGGGTATAGTGTTTATAGGAACAGCTGAGACCCAAGATGTTTCAGCTTCACTATTCTGCATATTGGGAATGATAGTAGGACCATCATTTTCAGTTGTATGAGTATGAGTAGTGGGAACATCTTCTGAATCACCAAGTTGAGAAAACATCCATTGATTCAGTTCTCCTGTATCAACGTTCGGTTTAGAGTTCACTGAACGGGATTCGTCAAACGTGACGTGAATAGTTTCTTCTACAGTTTGTCTTCTTCGATTGAAGACTCTCAAGGCTTTGGAAACTGAGGAGTATCCAAGAAAGATTCCATCATCAGCCTTAGGATCAAACTTTCCAAGGGCATCTCTGTTGTTCAGTATGAAACACTGACAACCAAAGATGTGAAGAAAGCTGATTGAAGGCTTTCTCCCATGAAAAAGTTCATAGGCTGTCTTTTTGAATCTTTTGACTATCAGCGACCTGTTTTGCGTAAAACAAGCCGTGTTGACAGCTTCTGCCCAAAACTGAGTAGGCAGGTGAGAATCGCTGAGCATTGAACGTGCAGCTTCAATAATTGTTCTATTTCTTCTTTCAGCGACTCCGTTTTGTTGTGGTGTTCTTACTGACGAAAAGTTGTGAGAAATACCCTTGCTCTCAAGGAAGGAATCAAGAGAACTGTTTTTGAATTCAGTTCCATGATCACTCCTTATTGAGCGAACAGTCATATTGTTCAGAGTTTCCATCTTCCGAACAAAGGTGATGAGTTCTTCAGGGGTGTCACTCTTAGAACGGAGAAACATTACCCATGTGTAACGAGAGAATTCATCAACTATGACCAGCGTATATTTCTTTCCAGCGATGGATTGTTTGTTAACTGGGCCAAACAAATCCATATGGAGTAGTTGAAGAGGAGATGACACTGAGGAAACTTGCTTGGACTTAAAGCTTGCCTTGGTCTGCTTCCCTTTTTCACACGCTGAACATAAGGATTCTTTGGCGTATGAATGTTGAGGTAGACCAGTGACCAACTCTTTGGATGAAAGAGTATTCAGTGTCTTGAAGTTGAGATGTGAGAGCCTCTTGTGCCATAGCCAGTTGACATCAGAAGATGCCTTTGAGAAGAAACAGGAGTTCTCAGTGGTTGTTGAGTCCATGTTTATAACGTAAACATTTTCCAAACGATAACCGCTGAGAGCTATCTTCTCCTTTTTGTCAGAGACAAAGCAGGATTCCTTAGTGAAAATCACTTTGTTATCCATGTCGCAAAGCTGACTGATGCTCAGAAGATTATGCTTCAGCCCTTCAACATATGCGACTCTTCTGAAGGATGTTGTACCATTTGAAAGTACACCATACCCTCGGGTGTGTCCTTTTCCATTTCCACCGAAAGTCACAGATGGACCCTTCTCTTCCTTGTATTCAGCGAGCAGGCTTTTCTTTCCAGTCATGTGTCTAGAGCATCCGCTATCGAGATGCCAGATACCCTTCTTAACCTGCAATGCAAGGAAGATTAGTTTTGCTTGGGTACCCACTTCGCCATGTATACTTGTTTGTCAGTGGAAGAGGTTGGAATGGGTTCAGCAGTCTTCGCAGCATTTGAAGATTCAGCTTTGTCCTTCTTCACTTTGGTCAATTTCTTGACCTCAGAGGTAGGAGTCACCTTGACCTGACTTGCAACTGGTTTGGTCTTCTTGGGTGCTATCTTCACCTTAGCTATCTTATCAGCTTTGGTGGCTGTGGGACACTTACTTGCAATATGATCGGTAAGTCCACAGTGATAACATTTCCTATAACTAAAATTAGTTCTAGGACCACTTGAGTGCTGAGCTTTTAATTTGGAATTAGAAGTGCCAGCACCAAGTACACTATTGGTTTTTGAAATAGGACGAACATTCAGTTCTTCAGATTTCTTACCAAGGACATCTACTCTGAGTCTAGGAGTAGGTCGCTGAACTGATCCAGAGGTCTGATTTCTAGAACCAGATGAATGAATCACTAAGGCTTTGGAAGCGTTCAGCTTAGGTACTAAAGTACCCTTCTGAGGATTTTGATAAATTACAATTCCTTTACCTTTGTCTTTAGAGACAGAGGTAGGTTTTGAATAAACCATTTTCTCCTTACCTTTTGAGGTAGGAGTTTCCTCAGGGATTGGTGTAATCGACGAGGAGTACTGAGATGAAGAAGTGTCAGCTACTGAGGATACGAACGTTCCAAATTTAAGCATTGAACGTTCAGTGGTTGGTATTGGAGTATCATATTTATAACCCAGACCACGTTTATCACTCAGAGGAATCTGGGCCTTAATTATCTCAGTGATCTTTGTTGAAGAATTACACCATCCTTCAACAGTAGCTTGTTCAGCTTTTAATGCAGCGATAGCTTCCGCTCGTTCGATTTTGACTAGCTGATTTAAATGGACTTGATCTTTAAAATCTTCTTCAAATTTAGAAAGCCTTTCTATTTGAAGGTGGCAATTTTTAAGCTTTTCAGCGAGATCAAGATTTTGGTTTTCAACCACAGCTTTGCCGTTCATGGCTTCGTATAAACTTCTAGTCAGTAGTTCGATTTTACGGAGACTATCAGCTTCATCAATATTTACAATATTGGTAAAGAAGGAAGGTGATACCTGAATGGCAGATGTTGAAGTGGAGGGAATGTCTGAACTTTCTTCCTCTTCTTCAATCTTGGCCATGAGACATTGATTTGCTTCATCATCTTCAGAATCAGATGATGAGGCTTCTTCATCAGAAGCAGCCCAATCATAGTCAGCCATCAGGCCTTTTCCCTTCTTCTTAAAGCTTTTCAGCTTTGCATACTTCTCCTTCAGCTTTAAGTATTTGTCGTCTTTATTCCTTGGAACAAAGGATTTCTTTGTAAAAGCTGAAGGTCTCATGATTTTATTTGACCTGCACTCGTTAGCGAAATGACCTATCTTTTCGCAGTTAAAACAAGTAGCAGTAGTCTTATCAACAAAAGCTGATGACTTAGGCTTGTCAGCTATAGAAAGAGTTTTGTTCTTTCTAAACATTTTCTTCTTGGCGAATCTCCTGAACTTTTTAGTTAGGAGAGCCAAGGATTCATCATCTGAAGAATCGGAATCTGATGACCTTTCAGAGTTACTTTCTAACTCAGTGATAGTGACCACGGGTCGCTGAGTAGAAGGTTCCTCTGAGTAAAGCAACAGGGGTGCTTTTGGAATCTTTTACAAGATTCTTCTTAAGATGGCTAGATTGCTCATGATTCAGCAATGTGCCATATAAGGTAGCAAGTGTCATTGATCTTAGATCTTTCGACAGCTTGAGACACATGGAATAATTGTCCCAGCTTTCAGGTAAACATTCTAAAAACTTTGTCAGTACTTCAAAGTTAGAATATTCCTTACCAACCGTTTTTAGATCTATAATTAAGCAATTAAAACGTTGATGTACTTCAGAGAGAGTTTCATTCTTACCAGAGATGAAGCTTTCGTATTGTCTTACCAGGTTGATCTTTCTTGAATCCTGGACTTCAGACGTTCCTTCATACTGAACACATATTGTGTCCCACATGGCTTTTGAGGATTTCAGGTTCATGACGGAATGGTAGACTTCGTCAGGAAGGGCCATGGATAGTATGGATCTGGCTTTTGTATCTATAGCCACTTTCTTCTTGTCTTCATCGGTCCAATGATGGATTTCCTTTGGAATCAGCCTTTCTGGAATAGCAGCCCTAGTTGCAGTGGCTGGAACTGCAGGATCAATTGTTACAGGGATGTGTGGGCCGTTTTCAAGATAGTAAGGTATAGTAGGGTCTACACCTTCTAAGAAGAGTGTCATCCTATTTTTCCATAAGTTGAAGTTATCTCTGGAAAATCTAGGGGGTTTTGCAAGAGAACCATTGTCAATATAGTGAGTGTTTGTGTTTGGGTTGGCCATTTTCAGATAATAGCAAGGAAGAGAAATATCTTAGATTAGATCTTGTTTATGAGATTAAACAAATCTGCTCTGATACCACTTGTTGGTCCCGAAAGGCCTAAACAAGTTTGTAGAAGGGGGGGGGGGTTGAATACAAACACACTATTTTACTTTTCTAAATTGTTTATTGATAAATCATTAACAATTTACAGCTTGTTGCGGAAACAAGATTAAGGATAAACCTAAATCTAAACAAGTTGGAACACTAAGGTTTTCTTGCACTAAGAAAGATAAGGAGATTACTAATAAAATCCTATCTTGAGAGATTTGAACTTGTCCAGAGTTAGCAAGTTACTTCAAATGAAGTGAGTTCATCTCTTTATATACTGCATGCATTTAATGCAATTCAGTATACACTTTACACATGTCATCAGCGGATTGGTTGCATGTCATTGACCTTTGTTGACAACCTTAGTAGCCGCATGAATGAACAGTGTAGTATCAGAGTGGTTGTACGATTTCAGATTTTCGGAGGTTCTTTTCTGACATTTCGTACGGTGGCGTGCAAGGGAGGTTAAGACAAAAGTACTTTGTACGGAGGACTTCATGATCAGCTTTCGTTGATTCAGCGATTATCATTTACTATTCAGCGAATGATAAAGTTCAGCGATAGCTAAAGTCTTGTACTTGATACTTCACGTTGAGTGGACAAATCTGAGTCTTCGCTGATCCGCATCAGTTTCATTAGGAGACTTGTCGCTGGTTCTTGAGCTTAATCTTCGACTTCAGCGTAGAACCTTTGTTGACGTGAATCTTGTCTTCAGGGATCATAAGTAAACAACTAACTTATCAGCGATCACCATAAGGACTGAACAGACTCAGCGATATGGTGAACAGTGTTCGCTGAATGTTTAATCTAAAAGTGCGAGAGTTCCTATCAGCAGTACTGTAAGATCTTAGTACTTATCAGCGATAGTGAAACTCTGATACATATTGTTTACTTACAATTTTCACTAAGTATATAAGATAGGGTCATTATCAAATCACTGAGGGTTTGGATCAACAACTTTTGATGACATGATGGAGAAGTTAATGGAAGTAATGATGTTTTGGAGATTTTGTAGACAACCGTTATAATCTAATTGTGCATGTTATGGATTAGATTAGTAGGTTGTTTATAAAAGTAGGATGTGTATACAAACTTTGTTATGACTTCTCCATTTATGTATGAATTTTTTTGGAAATAGTCATTGTGGACCTTGAAAGAGTAAGGTTTAAATTTATTGAAATTTTGGATAATTCAGTATGGTATCAGAGCTGTAGTTTAAGTGAACTAGGTATGATCATGAGATACCTAGACTTAAGCTGGGATGAATTAAGTTATGATTTGTGAGATATGGGTAGAAGTAATAAGACGGGATAGTCTTAGAGTCGACGGAAATACGTGAATTAAGCATTGTAACGATGGTAACGAGGATTCTCATGTATAGTATGTTCACATTTTCAATTAGCTACTGTTATTATGAATATATTGTTACGCAAGCATACTTGTTTCTAAATTGTTACAATGACTAATGAACATTAAAGTACGTTTCTTGTGTTTGGGTACGTGTAACCATTTCTTATGGTTATCTTCTTGTGCTAAATCTCCGAACGATGGTGAATACACCAACCAGATCCCCTGATTCTTCAGAAGATAGGGCGGTAAGTGATTGGGTGGTGGAAAAGCAACCTGAAATGGGAGGAACTCATGAAAGTCCACCGAGGCCACCCATAATAGGAGGAGGAGAAAGTCAAACACAAAGAACGATCGATGGTACCTCTAATCCGGTGACGACCGAATCTACAATGGAATCTCGCATGATGGAAAATATGATGCGAGTAATGAATGCGGCACTGGCACAACAATCAGAAATGTTTATGAAAGTGTTAAACGACAGAAGTGCTGAGTCACGACGACCGGAGACGGGTACTGGTGTAGTAACTCCACCCGTTATTCCTGTGGTAAATGTTAACAGGAGAGTGGAGAGAGTTTACTCGTATAAAACGTTTCTGAGCTGCAAGTCACCGGAGTTTGTTGGGGCAGATAATCCGATAGCATGCATGAACTGGATTAGGGAGATGGAACAAGCTTTTCGAGCTTGTGAATGCGACGAAGAATCGAAGGTCGGGTTCGGTTCTCAAATTTTACGAGGCAATGCTTTAACCTGGTGGAATATCGTAACATCGACCGTGGCGGCTCCAGTTTTGGCTGCTATGACATGGGAGTCGTTCAAGAGAAAGATTCTGGAAGAATATTGTAACGAGAACGAAATGGACCGAATTGAAGAAGAGTTTCGAACTCTTAAGAAAGGTACTTCGTCTGTTCGGGAGTACACACAATTATTCATGGAAAAGCTGAATTTAGTGGAGCATGTGGCTCCAACTAAGAAGAAGAAAATAAAAGCCTATCTGAAGGCTTACCGGCTGACATGATGTCCCGAGTGCGAAATTCTAAAGTTGTGACGTTGAGAGAAACGATAGAAGAAGCCAAGATATTAGAAGAGGTATATACCAGGGATAAGGAAGAGAAGACGCAAGGGGGAGAGAAACAGAAATTGGAAGGTCGGTCGGTCGGATCCTTCTCAGAAATCTAGATCTTTTGGCAAGAATGTTCGTTACGAGTCTCATCGGGAACCGAACTGGTGCCAGAAGTGCCGAAGTAAACATTTAGGTCCGTGTCGGGTGACCACACCGGAATTGTAATACCCCGGGTAAGTTCGTTAGTTAAATCCTAGTTCCGTTAAATTTAGTTAACTTTAAAGTTGGATGTTTAGGGTAAGTTTGGGTTAATTTATAAGTTAAGGGTGTTTGGGTCATTATTGAGAAGTTCAAGGTCTATATGGTAAGTATGGATAGATACTATCCCTTAAAGATATCCAGATATTTTCATTTCAGCAGCTGTCCAGAAACATTAGAGTGTGTGAGTGTGTGTTTGTGAGGCAAAAGAAGAGAAAAGAAGAAAGCTAGGGTTAAGGCTTCAATTGGATTGCTTGGAAACGATTTAAGGTATGTTTCCTGTGTATTTTGTGTTGGTAATTACTAGTTAATGGTTCCTATCGGAGTAGAAACACTGATTTCGTATCTGGGGTTAGTTCTGTTGATTTCTAGGTAAAAATAGGGAAGAAGAGCAGCAGTTTCCGGACACCATGAATGTGTCCGGGTGGTTTGGTTGGTAGTGTCCGGGTAATATAGCTGTGGTGTCCGGATGATGTTTAAAGGTGTCCGGACAAGTCAAATATCCGGGTAAGTCTCTTTTTCTATAGTTTCTGGATGAGTTAAGATACCGGATGCTGTCCGGATTACTTGGTATCCGGATGACGTCCGGATTATATATGTTGTCCGGAAAAGTAGTGTTGTCCGGATAACTTATGGTATCCGGATACTTTTGCTGTTTGGCCAATATTGAGAATTTAGATGCTGTCGAGTATCCAGTAACCTGTATTTTTTAACCATTAGATAGGGAATGAATGAGGACTGGCTATTTTGTGGTCTTGACTTGAGTGTGGGTTTGGGGGCAACATTTGAGGATTTGAGTTCTTTAGAGTTCTTAGCCTTAGTAAGACTTATGTGTTTTATGTGGTAAAGAGATATCTGTATCTATTTGTTACAGATCCTGTGAATTCTGGGTAAAGGACTGAACCTGTTTAGAAGACTTGGAAACGTGTTGATAAGCAATCAGGTGAGTTTTACTTCAAAATGTTTTTAAACTGGAATACATGTACGTGTAGACTGAAAAGGTGATAGATGATGTGATTAGATGTTCATAAATGACAATGTGATATATTGAGATATATATTGTATTTATATGTGCATTCCACTACACGAGTATATGTTAGCCGAAACTATAGTCGGCGGAGTTGCTGTAGTTGTTGTACAGCGGTGTTGCTGTAGTTGTTGTACAACGGTGTTAGCTGTAGTTGTTGTACAGCGGATTAGTTGGCTCGCAACCAACTAACATGGCCAGAGGAAATGAGAATGAGAAAGAGGATGGGTTGAACACAGTGCACGAGTCTTGATTGGTATTTAATTACGTGTAATATATGTGTGTTTATATAATGGATTTTATATAAATGGATTTTATAATGATTATGAAATGACAGGGATTTTCTCACTTAGACCGCTAGGTCTAACCCTCATTTTGTTTTAAAAATATGTATTCCAGGTGATGGATCGGGTAAGAGCAAATGAATAGAGTAATGGATGGATAACTTTTGTGAAGACTTTTGTAATGAAGATCATGATGTGTTTTTGTACTTATGGCTTTGTTGTTGGTCATAATGTAAATTATTTAGTCAAAAAGTTTGTACTGAAATTCTTATTATGTTTAGTAAGACTATGGGACCGAATATGAAATATGATGTATCTTTTGAGATGAAATTATGTTGTGAATTGTATGTTATTTGTATATATGGAGATCGGGATGTTACAGATGGTATCAGAGCCCTAGTTTAAGGGATTTAGGTATTAGTATATGTACCTAGACTTAAACAGCATGTGAATTAGGATGTCCCTATTATTGTAGAAACTTGGGATGATAAATATAAAAAGGTAGAAGGAACATCATGTAAGGTAATTTCATTATTACACCTGGCCAGTGTAATTGTGATCTTACAGGTACATGTTTGAACTGGAATACCTTGTTATATGGGGTATGTGCTTATGTGTATATTAACCTTGTCTGAATCTACAGAATGGCAAGTGGTACTAGACAAACGAATCGGGAAGGAGGAGGAAATCCGAATAGAACGAACCCAACAGCCGGAGGAAGGGGAAGAGGGGGAGAAAGAGGTAGAGGTAGAACTGGAGGCAGAGTCCAGGGGCGCGGCACGGAATTTGTTACAAGAGATGATTTAGCAGCGGAAATGGGAAGATTGCAAGCCAATATCCAAGCTATGTTCAACCAAACTCATAATACTGAAACAGATAGACCAGATCCTTCACATGAAGAAGAGATGCCTATTACTCCCACTGTCGGACCAGTAATGAGAAAATGTGATTATAAAATGTTTCTCAGTTGTAAGCCTCCTACTTACTCAGGAGACCGGGACCCAGTGAAAGCGATGAGATGGATGAAGGAAATAGAAGCTATCTTCAAAACTAGTAAGTGTGCTGAGGAAGACAGAGTACTTTATGGAACCGCGATGTTGAAGGGTGATGCTTTATACTGGTGGGAAGCTCATATGTCAACAGGAGAGCCTGACATATACTCTACCTTTTCTTGGGAGAATTTGTTATAGATTTCAGGAAACAATTTTGTCCTCATGCAGCGATTAAACAATTGGAAGGGGAATTCATGAACTTACAGCAAGGGAACTTATCAGTTCGGGACTACACCGCTAGTTTTCTAGAAAAATCTCGATTCGCGGAATACTACGTTGCCACAGAGGCAATGAAGACGGAAAGATTTATCTTCGGGTTAAATTCAGATGTCAGAAAGCTAGTAACTGCAAAAGGACCCGTTACCTTCTCAGCTGCAGTAGATGTTGCGGAAGATGTGGAGCGAGATAATAGGAGGGATGCTAGTGATAAAGGTATGGGGAAGAGAAATTGGGAAGGACCACGGTATGACCCGAAGAAGTCCAGGTTTCAGAGATACGATAACCGCTCGCCGTTTCGACCAACAGAAAAACCTTGTCCGAAGTGCAACCGTGTGCACCAAGGAAATTGTAAAGCTGACCCTCGGATTTGTTATAAGTGTGGGAAGACCGGGCATATTGCTAAAAACTGTCCAGTACCGCGACTTTGTTTCTTGTGTAATTCTCCGGATCACATTCAGTCGGATTGTCCGTGGGGAAGAATACAACAGGGTGGTACATCAGGGAGACCAGTGGTTGTTAGACCAGTAGTGCCAAGACTAGAACCACCAAGAACAAGGGGTCGTACATTTCAGATGACAGCAAAAGAAGCGGAGGAAACCCCATATGTGGTTACAGGTACATTTTTCATAAACTCTACACGTGCTAAAGTGTTATTTGACTCCGGTGCAAACCGATCGTTTGTGTCTCCTTCATTTGCTGCTTATATGCATTTAAACCCTAAAGTATTAGATCATGCTTTGATGGTAGATACGGCAAATGATAAACAAGTGACGGTTAATGAAGTTTTTGATAAGTGTGTGATAAATATCGAGGGATGCGAAATACCTATACAATTATTCCCTATAGCCTTGATCGAGTTTGATGTGGTAGTGGGAATTGATTGGTTAGCTGAGAATCAATCTAACATAGTTTATGATAAGAAAATAATTAATGTTGTCTTACCAGAGAGGACCGGTAGTGATTTATGGTGATCGTAGCAATCATCAGTCTTGCCTTATATCTATGATAAAAGCCCGTAAGTGTGTTAATAAGGGTTGCCAGATTTACTTAGCTTATGTGATAGATATTAAGTCAGAAAAGAATAAGTTGGAAGATATTTCGATTGTTAGTGAATTTCCTGAAGTGTTCCCTGAAGACTTGAATAGTCTTCCGCCCGTTAGACAAGTAGAGTTTGGTATAGATCTGATTCCTGGAGCCGCTCCTATTGCCCGTGCACCGTATCGTCTGGCACCTCCAGAGATGAAAGAGATGATGACACAACTACAAGACCTATCCGACAAAGGCTTCATCAGACCTAGTTCTTCGCCGTGGGGAGCGCCAGTTTTGTTTGTGAAAAAGAAGGATGGTTCGATGAGAATGTGTATCGACTACCGGGAACTGAATAAGCGCACGATCAAGAACAAGTATCCGCTTCCTAGAATTGATGACCTCTTTGATCAACTAGTTGGAGCTTGCTATTTCTCCAAGATTGATTTGAGATCTGGTTATCATCAGCTGAAGGTGAAAGAAGAAGATGTTCTGAAAACTGATTTTCGCACAAGGTATGGTCATTATGAATTCTTAGTGATGCCGTTTGGATTGACGAACGCTCAAGCTGCTTTTATGGATTTAATGAATCGGGTATGTAAGTCGTATCTCGATAAATTTGTAATTGTATTTATCGATGATATACTTATCTATTCCCGATCCAAAGAAGAGCACACACAACATCTTCGTTTGATTCTAGAGTTGCTGAAGAAAGAAAAGTTGTACGCTAAGTTCTCTAAATGTAAATTCTGGTTACGAGAAGTTCAGTTTCTGGGGCATGTAGTTTCTGAAAAAGGCATTCAAGTTGATACGATGAAGGTAGAAGCGATTGAAAAGTGGGAACCGCCGAGAACGCCAACCGAAGTACGTAGTTTTCTGGGTCTAGCCGGTTACTATCGAAAGTTTATAAAAGGCTTCTCTCGTATCGCGACGCCTTTGACTAAGCTGACTCGAAAGAATCTAAAGTTCGAATGGAAAGCAGAACAGGATGAAGCATTCCGAATTTTGAAAGAGAAACTTTGCAGTGCGCCGATTTTGTCATTACCTTAAGGTTCTGAAGACTTTGTTGTTTACAGTGATGCTTCCAAACTGGGATTGGATGTGTACTTATGCAGCGTGGAAAGTTTATTGCTTATGCTTCTCGTCAATTGAAAGATCATGAAAGACAGTACCCTACGCACGACATGGAGCTTGCAGCAGTTGTCTTCGCATTGAAGATATGGAGACATAATCTTTACGGTTCTAAATGTCAAATCTTTACCGATCATAAGAGTCTCCAACATCTTTTTGACCAGAAGGAAATAAATATGAGACAAAGACGATGGCTAGAACTGGTGAATGATTACGACTGCAAAATTCTTTATCATCCGGGAAAGGCAAACGTGGTAGCTGATGCACTGAGTCGTCAAGAAAGAAGCGGGACAATAAAAGCCATTGCACTACGAGCTGAACTCCTACCCAACATCTTTGACGAATTGCTGAAGTGTCAATTAGAATCCTATCAGGAAAAACATTTGAAAACAGAACGGTTAGTGGGGTTATCAGCATTGCTAGTAAAAGATGACTGTGGGTTGTTGTGTCTGGGGAACAGAATTTGGGTGCCTCGTTTGGGTGGTTTACGTGATCGGGTACTACAAGAAGCTCATCAATCTCGATTCTCTATTCATCCAGGTACGAACAAGATGTATAAAGATCTGAAACAATTCTATTGGTGGCCGGGAATAAAAAGAAGCATTGCTCAGTATGTGGAAGGTTGTACTACTTGTAAGAAGGTAAAGATTGAACATCAGAAGCCGTTCGGGCAATTGCAGCGTTTAGAAATACCTATGTGAAAATGGGACCAGATTACGACAGATTTCATCACGAAGCTACCAAGGACCCCGAAGGGATTTGATGCTATTTGGGTGATTGTTGATAGATTAACGAAGTCTGCTCACTTCTTACCGATAAAGGAAAACTGATTCGATGGAACGATTAGCCAAATTGTACATTGACGAAGTAGTAATTCGACATGGAGTTCCAATCTCGATCATTTCAGATCGGGATAGCCGTTTTACTTCAAGATTCTGGAGAAGTTTTCAAAAGGAGATGGGGACGCAGATAAAGTTAAGTACAGTTTATCATCCTCAAACTGACGGTCAGAGTGAACGAACGATTCAGACATTAGAAGATATGCTCCGGGCTTGCATTGTTGACTTTGGGGGATCGTGGGATAAGCATTTGCCGTTGATCGAATTTGCCTACAACAACAGTTACCATTCCAGCATACAAGCGGCACCGTTTGAAGTTCTGTATGGTAGAAAATGCCGAACGCCTCTGTGTTGGAACGAAGTAGGAGAGAAACAGTTAGCAGAGCCAGATATAGTTCAGTTAACCGTGGATAAGATTACTCAGATTCGGGAAAGATTGAAAGTGGCTCAAGACAGACAGAAAAGCTACGCCTACCGACGCCGAAAGCCGTTAGAATTCCAAGTTGGAGATTTTGTGATGTTAAAAGTCTCACCTTGGAAAGGAGTCATCCGATTTGGGAAACAAGGTAAACTGAGCCCGAGGTACATTGGATCGTTTGCAATCATAGAAAGGATCGATGAAGTAGCCTACAGGTTAGATCTTTCGCTAGAGTTAAGCAGGATCCACAATGCGTTCCACGTATCCAATTTCCGAAAGTGTTTGGTTACGCCAGACCAGGCAGTGTCTCTACCCGAAATACAGGTCGATGAAAAGTTGAATTATGTAGAAGAACCAAAAGCCATTGTTGACCACAAAGTTAAAGTGTTGCGGAACAAAGTAATCAGACAAGTGAAAGTTCAGTGGAGACATCATAAGGGTCAGGATGCTACTTGGGAATCGGAATCAGAAATGAGAACTAAGTACCCGTACCTTTTTGCCTAATCGAATTCCGGGATGGAATTCTTCTAAGGGGGAGATGATGTAATACCCCGGGTAAGTTCATTAGTTAAATCCTAGTTCCGTTAAATTTAGTTAACTTTAAAGTTGGATGTTTAGGGTAAGTTTGGGATAATTTATAAGTTAAGGGTGTTTGGGTCATTATTGAGAAG
Organism: Saussurea involucrata; assembly: GCA_033807775.1. NCBI lineage: Eukaryota > Viridiplantae > Streptophyta > Magnoliopsida > Asterales > Asteraceae > Saussurea > Saussurea involucrata. The sequence goes on from CM066315.1 coordinate 139,960,961, forward strand.
TTCAAGGTCTATATGGTAAGTATGGATAGATATTATCCCTTAAAGATATCCAAATATTTTCATTTCAGCAGCTGTCCAGAAACATTAGAGTGTGTGAGTGTGTGTTTGTGAGGCAAAAGAAGAGAAAAGAAGAAAGCTAGGGTTAAGGCTTCAACTGGATTGTTTGGAAACGATTTAAGGTATGTTTCCTGTGTATTTTGTGTTGGTAATTACTAGTTAATGGTTCCTATCGGAGTAGAAACACTGATTTCGTATCTGGGGTTAGTTAGGTTGATTTCAGGGTAAAAATAGGGATGAAGAGCAGCAGTTTCCGGACACCATGAATGTGTCTGGGTGGTTTGGTTGGTAGTGTCCGGGTAATATAGCTGTGGTATCCGGATGATGTTTAAAGGTGTCCGGACAAGTCAAATATCCGGGTAAGTCTCTTTTTCTATAGTTTCCGGATGAGTTAAGATACCGGATGCTGTCCGGATTACTTGGTGTCCGGATGACGTCCGGATTATATATGTTGTCCGGAAAAGTAGTGTTGTCCGGATAACTTATGGTATCCGGATACTTTTGCTGTTTGGCCAATATTGAGAATTTAGATGCTGTCGAGTATCCAGTAACCTGTATTTTTTAACCATTAGATAGGGAATGAATGAGGACTGACTATTCTGTGGTCTTGACTTGAGTGCGGGTTTGGGGGCAACATTTGAGGATTTGAGTTCTTTAGAGTTCTTACCCTTAGTAAGACTTATGTGTTTTATGTGGTAAAGAGATATCTGTATCTATTTGTTACAGATCCTGTGAATTCTGGGTAAAGGACTGAACCTGTTTAGAAGACTTGGAAACGTGTTGATAAGCAATCAGGTGAGTTTTACTTTAAAATGTTTTTAAACTGGAATACATGTACGTGTAGACTGAAAAGGTGATAGATGATGTGATTAGATGTTCATAAATGACAATGTGATATATTGAGATATATATTGTATTTATATGTGCATTCCACTACACGAGTATATGTTAGCCGAAACTATAGTCGGCGGAGTTGCTGTAGTTGTTGTACAGCGGTGTTGCTGTAGTTGTTGTACAGCGGTGTTAGCTGTAGTTGTTGTACAGCGGATTAGTTGGCTCGCAACCAACTAACATGGCCAGAGGAAATGAGAATGAGAAAGAGGATGGGTTGAACACAGTGCACGAGTCTTGATTGGTATTTAATTACGTGTAATATATGTGTGTTTATATAATGGATTTTATATAAATGGATTTTATAATGATTATGAAATGACAGGGATTTTCTCACTTAGACCGCTAGGTCTAACCCTCATTTTGTTTTAAAATATGTATTCCAGGTGATGGATCGGGTAAGAGCAAATGAATAGAGTAATGGATGGATAGCTTTTGTGAAGACTTTTGTAATGAAGATCATGATGTGTTTTTGTACTTATGGCTTTGTTGTTAGTCATAATGTAAATTATTTAGTCAAAAAGTTTGTACTAAAATTCTTATTATGTTTAGTAAGACTATGGGACCGAATATGAAATATGATGTATCTTTTGAGATGAAATTATGTTGTGAATTGTATGTTATCTGTATATATGGAGATCGGGATGTTACAGGAATGTTACAAGTGTGGTAAAAGTGGACATACTCTGAGTAGCTGTCCTATCCAAGGACCAACATGTTTTGAATGTAAGCAGCCCGATCACTTCCGAAGAGACCGCCCAAAGCTAAAGAAGGGTGAAGATCAAGGAAGGAAACCAAATGCTTTTAAGCCAACGGGTCGGGCATTTCACATGACGGCTGGTGAGGCAAAGGAATCCAAAGATGTTGTTTCTGGTACTTTTCTCGTTAATTCCATTCCCGTACGAATATTATTTGATTGTGGCACCAATCTGTCGTTTGTGTCAAAGTCATTTTATCAAAAGTTAGCTATGTTTGTCACTACCTTGGAAGATGCCTTAGTAGTCGAGATAGCTAACGGGGGTCAAGTCTTAGTTTGTGAAAGACTTCAGGGTTATTTGATTATGATTGAGGAAAAGAAATTTCCGATCGACTTGATGTTGATGGAAATTGGGGGGTTTGATATAGTCGTGGGTATGGATTGGTTGACAATCAATCAGGAAGAAATTTTATGTGCAAAGAAATTAATTCGGATTCCTATGCCTGATAATGATGATATATTCATCTTCGGGGAAAAGAGAAAAGGGGAAGTCCCGCTAATTTCTGTTGCAAAGGCGCGTAAATGTCTGCTAAAAGGATGTTCATCCTACTTAGCATATGTTCTTGATGTTAAGGTAGAAAATAGACAAGTGAAAGACATAAGGGTGGTACGGGAATTCCCAGATGTATTCCCTGATGATCTTCCAGGTCTACCGTCAAAACGACAAGTAGAGTTTCGAATTGATCTTGTTCCTGGAGCGACACCGATAGCGCGTTCACCATACCGTTTAGCGCCAGCTGAAATGAAAGAGATGATGTATCAGCTTCAAGAGCTGCTTGACAAGGGATTTGTTAGGCCGAGTTCTTCACCTTGGGGAGCTCCGGTATTGTTTGTTAAGAAAAAGGATGGCACTATGAGAATGTGCATCGACTATAGGGAGCTGAATTAGGTGACTATTAAGAATAAGTATTCGCTTCCAAAGATTGATGATTTGTTTGATCAACTCCAAGGAGCGGGATGCTTTTCAAAGATTGATCTGAGGTCGGGATATCATCAAGTGCGAGTAAGGGAGAAAGATGTTCCCAAGACGGCGTTCAGAACGAGGTATGGACATTATGAATTCCTTGTGATGCCATTTGGGTTGACAAACGCTCCTACTGTGTTCATGGATCTGATGAATAGAGTGTGTCGACCATTCTTAGACAAGTCTGTCATTGTGTTCATTGATGACATACTTGTTTATTCAAATAATGAAGCCGATCATGAATGTCACCTTTGGGAAGTTTTAAATGTTCTAAGGAGAAATTATACGCAAAATTCTCCAAGTGCAAATTTTGGTTAAAAGAAGTACAATTTCTTGGTCATGTGATTACTTCGGAAGGGGTCAAAGTGGATCCGGCAAAGATCGAATCAATGACGAACTGGGAAGCACCAAAGAGCGCATCATAGATAAGGAGTTTCTTGGGTCTGGCAGGTTATTACCGGAGATTTATAAAAGATTTCTCAAAGATTGCTTCTGCCTTGACCATTCTAACTAGGAAGAATGTGAAGTTTGTATGGACTGAAAAGCAAGAATCAGCTTTTAGGACATTATAAAAGAAACCGTGTGAAGCTCCTATTCTTGCACTATTGGAAGGAACAGAAGATTTGGTGGTGTATAGTGATGCGTCAAAGATGGGTTTGGGGTGTGTGTTGATGCAACGCGGTAAGGTGATTGCTTATGCATCAAGATAACTCAAAGAACATGAGAAGAATTACCCTACCCATGACTTAGAACTTGCAGCGGTAGTGTTTGCTTTGAAATTGTGGCGACATTATCTGTATGGAACGAAATGCATTCTCTTCACTGATCATAAGAGCTTGAAGCATGTCTTTGATCAGAAAGAGTTGAACATGAGGCAACGACGTTGGTTAGAACTACTTAAAGATTATGATTGTGAATTGCATTACCATCCTGGTAAAGCAAATGTTGTGGCTGATGCTTTAAGTAGAAAGGAGTATAGTGGGTGCTTGAAACCAACTAACGCTAGAATTGATGTGACGTCCAGTCTGATTGAAAGAATAAAAACGGCACAAGCGGAAGCCTTATTGGAAGAAAATCTGAAAGAGGAAGTCATGGTCAAGCAACGTCTTCAACTGACTGAAGATAGTCGTGGGGTCAAATTGTTCCAAGGTCGCGTTTGGGTGCCAAAAGTGGGAGGAAATCGGGAGTTAATCCTCGAAGATGCCCACAAGTCTAAGTATTCTATACATCCTGGAAGTACTAAGATGTATAGGGATCTAAAGTTACATTATTAGTGGCCAACTATGAAGTTAGACGTGGCACAATGTGTAGAAAAGTGTGTGACGTGCTCGTTAGATAAGGTTGAACATCAAAGACCTTACGGAAGTCTTCAATCTTTGGAAATTCTGGAATGGAAGTGGGATAAGATTACCATGGATTTTGTGACAAAGTTACCAAGAACGTTAAAAGGTAACGATACCATTTGGGTAATCGTGGATCGGTTGACCAAAAGTGCTCACTTCTTGGCAATGAAAGAAGCATCATCAATGAATAAGTTAGCCAAACTTTATATTGATGAAGTGGTGTCAAGACATGGTATACCAGTGTCTATAGTTTCTGATCGTGACAGTCGGTTTACTTCGAGGTTTTAGCAGTCACTGCAAGAAGAACTAGGTACAAGAGTAAATTTGAGTACTGCATACCATCCACAAACGGACGGGCAAGGTGAAAGAACCATTCAGACTTTGGAAGATATGCTCAGGTCTTGTGTGATAGACTTTGGAGGTAACTGGGATACGCATTTACCTTTAGTGGAGTTTGCGTATAACAACAGTTATCACTCCAGTATTGGAAGAGCACCTTTCGAAGATTTGTATGGACGGAAGTGTAGAACTCCAGTGTGTTGGTTAGAAGCTGGAGAAAAACAATTTGTTGGTCCCGAACTGGTTCAACAAATGGCTAATAAAGTGAAAGAGATTTGGAAGCACATGAAGGCGGCTCAAGATCGACAAAAGAGTTACGCCGATCCGAAAAGAAGGCCGAAAGAATTCCAAGTTGGGGAGCGAGTGATGCTTAAGGTATCCCCGTAGAAAGGTGTGATAAGGTTTGGTAAGCGTGGAAAGTTGAGTCCTCGTTTTCTTGGACCTTTCACAATAATAAAGTGAATAGGACTTCAAGCATATCAGTTAGATCTTCCACCTGAATTGGAAGGAATCCATAATACTTTTCATGTCTGTTATCTTTGGAAATGTTTGGCCGAAGAAGAGAATGTTATACATCTTTCTGAAGTGAGAGTGGATGAGAAGAGTCGTTGCATGGAAGAACCGGAGGCAATTCTGGATAGAACGACTAAGAAGCTACGACATAAGGAAGTGGTTATGGTAAAAGTACAATGGAAACATCACAGAGGTGCTAACGTGACGTTAGAAGCTGAAGAGGATATGAAGATTAGATATCCTCATTTATCTGCCTAACTTTGATTTCAAGGACGAAATCATTTTCAAGTTGGGGATATTTGTAACACCTTGAAATTTCCAATATATTATATTTAATATGAATGGAGTCGAAATGTAATTTAGTCTAAGATTTTGACTATTTGTAAATGTAAAACTTAAGGGTTGAAATTGTAATTGACCAAAGTTTATGTTAATTGTGAAACTTGAAACTGCAGGGTTGATTTGGTCTTTAGTTGATGGTTGATTTCATATAAAAATAAAGAGTCGGTAAGATTTGAGAAATATCTCAAATCTTTGAAATTGGAAGTCGGTTCCCAAGCAAGAAGAAAATCAGATTTTTGCAGGAGTATTTTGGTAAGAATCTTGAATCGATTCCTGTAGTTTTCATTTGCTAAGATTAGAAAGTTTAAAGAATTTCAGTGTTTGATTAGGTCTCTGAGTAGTATGGTGAAAGAAAGTTGAATTGAAGCCTTTCTGGTCTCTGTTGATTTCGAATTCTATCAGGTGAGTTCATCCAATCTCTTTTGATAATATAAATCAACTGTTGAATTGAAATCTATTTGTATTAAGGCATAAAGAATTTTTAGAAAGATTGAAATGGGAATTGTGTGAATGGAACTGGGTTAAATCGAGTCCGGAAGATGAATGTCTGGATTGTTCCAGATTCCGGATGGGAGTCCGGATGTTTTCCGGATTGGTTCCAGATACCGAAATGAACTCGGATTCCGGATGGTTGTCCGGAATATACCGGGTCCGGGATGTACTGGATTCCGGATTATGTCCGGATGATTTGATACCGGATCCTGGATTGGTACCGGGTGGGTACCGGATTCCGGATATGTTCCGGATTTGATACCGGACTTTGAGTCCGGAATACTTTTCCGGATGGTTTTCCTGGGTAGTTCCGGATGTGGGTTCCGGATAAGGGATTTTTCCGATATAGTTTCCGGATGTGTTATCTGGTTAAGTTTTTCTAAAAAAAATCTAGGGGGGGACCCTATCCGCTAACCGGGTAGCGGAACCCCTGTGCTGAGTCGCCGAAGGGGGGGGGGACAATTGAGAATACGGGTATGTTAGATTATTTGAAATCCTTAGCTTTGAGAATACGATATGAAATGTTTTGGGCATTCGAGTAAATATGCACATATGATAGTAAGTGTAATGGATCCATAGGCACTAGTATTATGTGAACACGTGGAATATGCGTGGACTAATCGTAATTCCCGTGTGTTTGATAAACGTGGAATAGGCGTGGACTAATCGTCATTCCCGTATGTTTGAAATGAGGAATATGTGTGGACTAATCGTAATTCCCATTTCCTATTAAGATGCGTAATCGTGGAATAGGCGTGGACTAATCGTAATTCTAGATTTTATCGAAAGATAAGAGATAGGCATGGCTTAATTGTAATCTCTACTTCCCTTCCAAGAAATAGACATGGACTAATTGTAATTTCTTGGACATGAGCAATGATCTAGAATCTGTGGTGATTTGTAGTGGGCTCTTGAACATGATGATATGACTTACTTAGTGTATGTCATATTCATGGAACCGGGTATAATTCTCGTCATCGCAAGATGTTTATATGTACGGTAATAATGGTGGCAAACCAGGTTTGTTTATACGCTTTGTTTACTTTGATTTCCAAAGCCTGTAAAGTTTTAATTTGAAAATAGATGTTCTCACTAGGCGTAAGCCTAATCGTTTCAAATTAAATTTTCTTAGCAGGTTCTAGCTCAGGAAAGGATAAGCTGGGATGAGCGTCGAGAGGTTCTTGAATTATACTTTTGATGACATGTTGGAGAAGTTAATGGAAGTAATGATGTTTTGGAGGTTTTATAGACAACCGTTATAATCTAATTGTGCATGTTATGGATTAGATTAGTAGGTTGTTTATAAAAGTACGATGTATATACAAACTTTGTTATGACTTCTCCATTTATGTATGAAATTTTTGGGAAATAATCTTTGTGGACCTTGAAAGAGTAAGGTATAAATTTATTGAAATTTTGGATGTTTCACATAGGCACACCCTCAATCTTGATTATTAATCCCTCTCTTCCTTGATACGCTGTATGTGCCTGACTGGCAACTCCGCCATGCTAACACCCCTCAAAATCCAACACTCCAACAAACCTGACCCTTTGATAAATAGTTTACAAGTGGTGTATGGTACAATCTTGTGATATATGTAAGAAATAATAATTTCTTTTTGTTTGGTTGTTTTTTAGTTACCTTTAATTTGAAATCTTACGTTTAATCAAATAGGTACTAAGAACTGATATGTTACTTTTATATACTTATTGTAATATTGATAATTCTTGATAGTCATTTTGACAAAATCTTTTGATTTCCTAAGCGTAGATGAGTTATGCATTTAGTTTTTATAGAGGTCGCTTACTAACCACTTGTCCGGTAAGCATTTATTGGGTCATTTACCTTATAGATGAACATTATAAGTACCTAGAATGTTACTCGGTAAGAGCAAATGATAAAGATAAAGAGTCTTTGTTGGTCCCAGCTATGGAGTAGCAAAGATAACAAGTATTGTAGAAGGGGGGTTGAATACAATACACAAAATTTTCACTTAATTAATTCTTTATTGATTTAAAATCAAGAATTACACATAGAAAACTACAGATTGTTGCGGAACAGAACATATAAAATCTATTCAAACAATCTTACACAAAGACACAAAGAGAATGAATAACAATTGAAAATACACTTAGACAAACAATGAACTTCTTTGAGAGAGAAAGGAATTTCCAGCACTTGTGAGCCTTGAGAAATTGTAAACTGGTAATCTTTGCAAGGAAGGAGTCGTCCTTTTTATATAGTGCCTCATGTATTAAATGCATGGACACTGGTCAAACATGGGTAGGAAGGCAGGTTCTTCTGTAAAGTACTGAGATGTACCTTTTGTCTTGAAGAGTTGACCTGTAGTGTTGTAGTAGACCTTTCTTGAAAGTGATAAGAAATCCAAACAACTTTTTCTCTGATCTTCGGAGAATGTCCCCATCAATGCAAGATATCACAAATATACTTTGCAGAGAAAGTACAATATATGCCGAAGACTCTGGCCGAAGATGTCTTCAAGTTGTTATGGCTGAAGACTAAGATGTCTTCAAGTAGCAGCTTAACCTTTAGCTGAGAAGTCCATCTTCAATCTGCTTTGAAGATACACTTCTTCTTTGATTCTTCGGTTGATCTTTGACTTCACCGAACATTTTTGTGTCATATAATTAAGCTGCTTGTAAAGAACCTAAAAAGTATTCTAAGTATGAAGTGTGTAAAAAATGAAAGACTGGAGGTCATCTTCAAATCTTAAGTGACCCAACTATCTCCCCCTATTTGAGGATGACATCTATACTTAGAAACTGAGGAGTAAATACTGAATAATTCATTTTGACCCATGTTTACTCTTTTTGGGTTCTTTTTACATAGTCCATTCTTTTTGTTCTTTTTGGATTTTTTAAGTATATCCGACATTTACAAGTAAAATGAAAGAATAAAGTATAGTTGTACAAACTTACAAACCAATAAATAACTAATAAATGAAAATTGTACTTGTATTAAATACTTGAAAGAACCGAAGCTGAAATTACAAGTACAATGCAAAAGATAGTAAATGGGACATATAATTAATCTTTTCTAGAGTTCAGCTATGATATCAACTTTAAAAGCTTTACCTTCGGGGGAGGATGGAAGCATAGACAAGATAATCTTCAAGAAGAGAGAGTCGGCTATGGAGATCTGCTCAGGTATGAAAAAGCTAAGGATCCCCTTTGAGTCAAGAAAGTAGATGCCCCGGATAGGAGTGGTGATCACTGTAAAAGGGGGATGGAACAGGGTAAGAGGCGGTGTCAAGTTCAAACCCTCCGTGCTTACAAGAGCATTTCTGTCAGCCAGATTCTTGAGGATATTATTCTTGTCCACAAGGAGAAAGTCAGTTGCTGCCTTTTTCTTGGAAGCTTCAAAATTTTCTTGAAGATCAGTTGCTTCCTTTAGTTCCTGTGTAGAAAGACTAAGGGTGGAAGAGAGAGGTTGAAGTTTGAGTTTATCAGCTTCAAGAATGTGGAAATGAACTCTTGCTTTCTTTTCAGCTTTGGTCGATTTGGTCTCTTCTTTTGGAGAGATTTTGTCTTTCCCTTTATCTTTCCATTTCTCCCCCTCAGAAGGAGA
>CM066315.1:139970747-140004566 GCA_033807775.1 Saussurea involucrata
GGCTCTTCCGAAACAAATAGTCACAAAATCTTGAAAACACGAACTTCAAATATGTGTAGCGGTGATCAAAGTCTTCAAAACAAAATCTTTATATCTTCGAATCACTGATCTTTGCATCTTTGATCTATGATAAATCTCTTCAGTCTTTGAACATGAACGGAATTTGAGGTTTTAACGGGCTTTGAGCTTTAAGACATTCTTGAATAATCTTTAAGCACGAACTGTCTTTGTATCTTCACACATTTGATCATCTTGAACAAACTGTTTTGAACTTATCTTTCTTTGAACATCTTGAAACATCTTGAACTTCTTCGACTTTGACAAATATCTCTTTCTTGGAAATTGAAATCTTCAAATTATCTCCCTCTTTTCTTCTATTTGATATTTCTCCCCCTTTTTGATGATTGTGAGCATCATGATCATCAAAATTCTTTTCAATTTCAGCAGTCTTTGAATATCAGAAACAATCTCCTCCTTTTGATTTGTTTAACCGTCAATTCCAAAAATGTTTATCCGAATCTTTTCAAATTCAGATAATATAAAAGTGGTAACCCTGAAACAACGGATGAATCAGTTAAAATGCCTGTAAGTTGCACAAAGCCACTTAGTACAATGAATGTACCTTGGAAATGAGCTTTTTGATGTTCACTCCTCCAGGGCTTCCATTCAATCATCGAAAAGCACTAAGGAATTTCTATGAACGTTATGACAAGAAAACATATTCCTTGTGTGTACGTGCAAGTGTAGAAATGATTGAAGCAACTTATGCTTAAACAATAGGCTCAAATTGTGTAAACTGTTGAGACAGCAACAAGTTTTCCACGGACTCAATGTGCATGATTGAAGTGCTAAGGTGGGGCAAACTTTCTTCTTTTTAATATCCAAACCTTCCGAGTGAAGATTAGATAGATAATATGCTGCATCCCCAAGAAAATTGAAACATTTCTTTGTTGAGAAAGAAATGAGTAGCTGGTGGGGTTCGATGCAAGAGTTGGCATGGGCTAATTGCCTGTTTCAATGATGGTCACCAAAGAATGTGAACCAATCAGTAATGTGGCTGCCCGGCTCAGAAAGTTGTTGGTGCAGAGTTCTCTTATTTTTTTAACTCTATTCTCACACCCTCTTTCTGTTTTTAATCTGCTCATGTCTAACCAAACTCTCTTTTTCATATTACCTCAGCACAATGAGATTACTCAGCCGAATGAGTTATCTCCCCCACTCTTTGATTTTGACCCTTCACCCCTCAATCACTCAAGGATAACTTCTTGGGTAGGAAACACTGGTTAACGTGGATCCATAGAAGTTCTTTACGTTCTCACACTGATTCCCATGAAATTTTGTCCTAAAAGATGTGTTGTTCAACAGTTTATCTTGAACAATTATAAATCTCATCTTTTTGGATAACATTGTCATCAAAATATATGCTCCTCAATTATATCATGAAATATTTGAGCATTTGAACGTTGAAGATTTCTCAAAACAAGGATATTTAATGAATGAAATGAATTCGAAAGACTTGTTTGAGAATCTGACAATGTATCAATCAGATCAAATATGAAAGATAATCATGTAAGGTTAGGTTTAGGGTATCAAAGAATTGAATTTTGTTTCTATGAACAAATATAAACAATCTTTGAATGAAACGTTTAAGTTCTCACGCTGCATGAATGTATGATGCTCAACAAACTTTGAATTACAAACGGGAGTATTACCATCGAAAATTGTTTCATTTTAAGACATGGTAATAACAAAGTAAAAAAGAAGCTGAACCGGTGTGTATGAATACTTGAAAGTATAGAAAAGATAATACGTAAGTATAAATCTTTGGAAACATACGGTCAGAAACAATGATGGAATCCGAGATATACATGAAAATCATTTAAAAACCACACTTCTAGATTTATAAAGTCTGTTTTAAATAGAGAAGTGGTTTGAACATTTAAGGAAAACATTTTCATGCTTGAAAGTCGTTCTTCTTTCAAACAATCTCAGATTGAGTTCAGAAGATACTTACAGTATCAACTCCCCCTCAAATTATGATTGACTGAATAAAAATCAGATTAGCTCCCCCTCAAAATCTGCAAAGATCTTAATTTGACAAAATTAGCACATGTAACATTAAAGTCTAATTTTTTTTTAAAATTTAGTATTATCATTATTTATTTATTTTTTTCATTATTATTAGAGATTGAGAACGAGTCCTGATCTGATATGATCAGAAGTCAAACACATTGAAAGCTCGAGTTCTAAACTGAAGTGTTTAGAAGCCATAAACTCATTGAAATCTGGGTTATAAACTGATGTGTTTAGAAACCATAAACTCATTGAAATCTGGGTTCAACACTGATGTGTTTAGAAACCATAAACTCATTGAAATCCGGGTTCTAAACTGATGTGTTTAGAAACCATTAATGTGTATGCTCCCCCTACAAAGAAGCATAAAAAGATACTATAATAAGCTCAAATATATCAAAAGTTTAAGAATTTCTCCCCCTGAAATTATGCATATATCTCAACATAGGTACTCTTCTTCAAATCTGCACAATTCTCTTCTGTTTCCCAGTCATGTGTTTGGTATAGTTTTGACAATCAGCAACACACATGATAAACCTGCAAAACAGATTAAGTTGATTTTGGTACCCCAACGGAACTTGGGTCCTGGCTTGTTATGTGCAGTTCGATTTGAAGAAATATTATAAGTACCATACCAGTGCTGAACATTTTCTTTCTTAACAAAATCATGCGTTCCACAATAAGAACAACATATGTGCTTTTTGTGAGAAATTAGATAATCGAATTGAAATTCGTGACACATAATTTAGAATCAAATGGAAAAACTGAATTTATTTATATGTATATATACGAAATTTACATGTAAACGGAATTACATAATCGAAAGATTCAAGATAAGATGACTAACTCGACTTTCTTGATTATGAACTTGAAGAAGAACGTTGTTTGGATTGAGGCCTGCGAAGCAGTGTCCTTAGACAGAAATTCATCCCTCGTACGGTAGAGATTGGACGTCTATCTAGAGGATTCAACAATCCGTTCAAGATGCGAACTCTCGAACCCGACGAATCGAACTATAGTTCCATATCGAAGAACAATGAAGCACTTGGAGAGAATTTCAGAGAATATGATTTGTGTGTGTGTTGATTCTGCCAAAAAAATGAGATAAAATGGGTATTTATAGGTTTTCTCAAGTATCAGACTTGCAACTGCCAAAAACCGACGAACCAGAGAAGCGCGCGGCCTGGTGCGCGGCCTGAAGCCGCAGGGCAACCCGCGTAGCGTTCTGTTTCTCGTATTCTTCCAGAGGGATGTGCGGCCTGGTGCGCGGTCTGAAACCACGTGGCTAGCCGCGTATGTCCCTGTTTCGGCAAAAACTCCAGTGTATTGCGCGGCCTCGTACGCGACTTCACGTCGCGCAAAAAGTCGCGTAAGGCATTGTTTACCCATCTCTCGTTCAAGTCAAGAGACCCCAAGAGCCCCAAGGCCCAAGGCCCATCTTTGACTTTAAATATGTCCTTGGCCCAACTTACTAGTTAGCCAATTTAATAAGAGGTAGGGGACTCTCAATATAAGGCTATCTAGATTTCCTCCTTTGGTCTATGTGGGACAAGCAAATCCCAACAATACACCACATTTTCTATTCAAACTCTAACAATACCCCACATTTAAATAGAAAATAAGATATTCTAAAAGTATTTATTGTTCTTATTCACGAAATAAACATGAAATGCATCAGAAAAGGTGTCTAGGTGACTTGAACCGTTCATAGTGAGTATTCATCGGACCTACTTTATAGGTAGTGACGAAGAGTCTTGAACTAACCACGTTTTGTAGTAAGTCTAGTCAATGAATATCACACAAATCATGTTTATGCATAGTTGACTCTTACCGTTGTGTTCATTTCGGTCGTGAACAATCCTTCTTCATGAGAATTTTAGAAGACGTAGCCATATCCGTCTTCAAAGATGCGACCCCACATCAATCTCATATAGGTAATACTAATCAAGAACATTGTGTAGTGTTCCACCAACAAGCTATCAGTATTATTAAGAATAAGAATTCATCCCTAAATCATCAACGGAGAAATCCACTAAAATAAACATCATAGGAATAGTTGTACCTGTGTATTTGAGCTTGAGTTCTTCTCAACTAGCTGTCCTATTGAACCTAGACCATGGGATCTCCAATGTTGCTAGGTTAGGTTTCCGCCGAGTGGAACCCATTGAATTGGCTTTAAGCCCATTCCCCTCGATGTATAAGAGACTTGTTCTCTACTAAGGCCTTTTGTCAAAGTATCTGCGATATTTTTCTTTGACTTTACGTAATCGATGGAAATTATTCCATTCTTGAGCAAGTCTCGTATAGTTTTGTGGCGACGCCTGATATGTCTTGATTTACCGTTATAGATTTGATTTTTTGCTCTTGTTAGAGCAGCCATACTGTCATAATGTATGCACACGACAGTAACAGGCTTAGGCCACAAGGGAATACCCTCTAGGAAGCTTTTAAGCCATTCTGCCTCTTCGGAAGCTTTATCTAGGGCTACAAATTCGGCTTCCATGGTGGACCGTGTATTCACGGTTTGCTTTGAAGATTTCCAAGATATGGCTGCACCACCAAGTGTAAACACATAACCACTTGTGGATTTACTTTCAGAATGATTGGAAATCCAGTTTGCATCACAATATCCTTCTAGTACGGGAGGATATTTGGTATAGTATAACCCATAGTTCATTGTGTATTTGAGATATCGAAGCACTCTTATAAGTGCATACCAATGATCATTACTTGGGTTATGTGAGTATCGACTAAGTCTACTCACAGTATATGCTAGATCTGGTCTCGTACAATTCATAATGTACATCAAACTTCCAAGCACTTGAGTGTATTCCAATTGAGATACACTCTCTCCTTGATTCTTCTTAAGATGGCTTGAAGGGTCAAAAGGAGTGACTACCGGTCTATCATCATAGTGACCAAATTTCCTAAGTACTTTCTCAACATAGTGTGATTGAGTTAGAATGTAACTGTTAGGATCTCTTTGGATCTTAATCCCAAGAATTACATCTGCTAGTCCAAGATCCTTCATGTCAAACGAGGAGTGCAACATCTTCTTGGTTTGATTGATTACATCCAAGTTGGTCCCCATGATTAGCATATCATCTACATATAGACATATTATGACACATGCGTTCTTGCATTGTTTCACATATACACATTTGTCACACTCATTAATTTGGAAACCATTTGATAGAAGAGTGTTGTCAAACTTCTCATGCCATTGCTTTGGGGCTTGTTTAAGTCCATATAAAGACTTAACAAGTTTGCATACTTTGTTCTCTTGGCCTCTTACAACAAAACCTTCTGGTTGTTGCATATATATTTCTTCATCTAATTCACCATTTAAGAAAGCAGTTTTCACATCCATTTGATGTATGTGTAGGTTGTGAATTGCTGCTATAGCCATCAATGTCCTAATGGACATGATTCGTGTTACCGGTGAATATGTATCAAAGAAATCTTGACCTTCTTTTTGGCGGTAACCTTTGGCAACTAATCGAGCTTTATATTTCTCTATAGTGCCATCAGGTCTTAGTTTCCGCTTGAAGATCCATTTATGGCCAATTACCTTGTGACCCGGTGGTAAATCTACCAATCTCCATGTGTTATTCTGAACAATGGAGTCTATCTCACTTTGAATAGCCTCTTTCCAATAAGGTGCCTCCGATGAGTCCATGGCGGCTTTATAGGATTGAGGTTCTTCATCGACAACGAATGTGATGAAGTCGGGTCCAAAGTCTTTAGCAATCTTTCCCCTTTTACTTCTTCTAGGCTCCAAGTTTTCTTCTTGAGCCTTTGATGTACCCTCTTCATTTGGTTTCTCAACACTATCGGTGTTTTCTACTTCACATACTCTCTTCCTTGGATTAGAGATTTCTTTCTCTTTATCCTTGAAAGGAAATATGTGTTCAAAGAATTCAGCCTCAATTGATTCCATAATTGTGTTGTTGTGGATATCTTCTTGTTTGACTTATAGACCAGAAATCTATAAGCAACACTATTACTTGCAGGACCAAGATATATACAATCAATGGTCTTTGGTCCAAGTTTTGTCCTTTTGGGTAAAGGTACTTGAACCTTTGCAAGGCAACCCCACACTTTCATCCTTTTGTATGAAGGAAGTTTTCCTTTCCATAGTTCATAAGGAGATTTATCGCTCTTTTTATGAGGAATTCTATTAAGTATCATGTTTGCAGTTAAGCATGCTTCACCCCACAAGCTATGTGGTGCTCCCGACGTAATCAACATTGAATTAATCATGTTTTTCAATGTTCTGTTTTTCCTTTCGGCTACTTCATTTTGTTGTGGAGTATAGGGAGCCGTGGTTTGGTGAACTATGCCATGATGAGAACAAAATTCTGCAAAGTCCTTAGACTCATACTCTCCTCCTCTATCGGATCTTAGAATTTTTATTCTTTTATCTAGTTGGTTTTCAACTTCAGCCTTGTATGTCTTAAACATATCCAAAGCTTCATCTTTGGTATGTATTAAGTATACATAACAATATTTACTGCAATCATCAATAAATGATACATAATAGTTCTTACCTCCACGTGTGGGTGTGGCTTTGTAATCACATAAATCGCTGTGGATTAGTCCAAGTATTTGATTAGACTTTTCAACATATTTGTGTGGATGGCTTGAGTATTTAGATTCAACACATACTTCACATTTTGTCTTGTTTTCCATGGAACACTTGGGTAATAACCCAAGTTTTGTCATCCTTTGCAAATATCGGAAGTTAACATGTCCTAGACGGGAATGCCATAAGGAAGAAGAGTCAAGCATGTACATAGAAGCAGAGCTAGAGCCTACGGTTTTATTGCTATTTACAACATTTACATTGTTTACATCATCAGTGTTCATCATACTAAGTTTAAAGAGTCCCTCATTAAGGTAGCCCTTGCCAACATACATCCCACCCCTAGTAATTGCAAATTTATCAGATTCAAACACCAACTTGAATCCTTTGTTACTAAGTGTGGGTCTAGAAATCAAGTTCTTTGTAATAGCCGGTACATGCAAGACATTGGTGAGCACAAGTTCCTTCCCCGACGTAAGCTTGAGATTTTCCTTCCCCTTTCCTTCAACTTTTGCGGTCGTGGCATTACCCATATACATGGGTTCTTCATCATCAACTTTTTGGTAAGTAGCAAACATGTTCTTGGAGTTGCAAATATGTTTGGTGGCACCGGTATCAACCCACCAATCGGTCACGTTTCTAACCATAAAAGCCTCAATTACTCCAACGAATTGACTTGGAGCATTGACCACGTTGGTTTAATGTGGGTTTCCACCGGCACCTCCTCCTCCGGGACCACCATGGTCTCTCCTATGGCGGCAATCCTTTGCTCGATGCCCCGGCTTTCCGCATACCCAGTAACTCATCACACGCTTCTTGAAAGGCTTTCATTGTACGGACAGTGGGTTTGAAGCATTGAGGTTATGCTTGAAACCCGTGGCCTTTCCCTTCCCTTTTTGGAATTTTGTCCTCGATGAGTTAACGATAACCATGTTTGCATTTGGTTCCAACGAGGTAGCATCCGCCTTCTCGTTCATCCGGTTGTCCTCCTCCACTCGCAATTTGAGTATCAATTGCTCAAAACTCATATCCTCGGACAAATGTTTAAGATAGAGTTTAAAAATTTTCCAGGATGGACGTAACTTATCAATAATTGAACCAACAACAAAATTAGAGTTGATGCCCATACCTTCGACTTCCAATTCATGGACCAAGATTTAAATTTCTTCTACTTGTTTCACGACCGGTTTGGAATCCGTCATCTTAAAGTTCAGGAATTTGCCCACGACAAATCGTTTGGAACAAGCGACTTCCGACTTGTACTTTGATTCCAACGATTCCCAGATTTCTCTTGCCGAAGTGAAGGATGAATAAATGTCATAAAGACCATCATTCAAACCATTTAGAATATAATTCCGAGAATTATATTCGTTCGCGTTCCAATTATCAAAGGATCGTTGGAACGCAGCCACTTAAATCTGGGATGGGGCGTTTTCTCCCTCTCCAACCGGCGGTGTCGGTGCTTGATCGGTAAGCACGTTAGACACTTTCAACGTTGTCAAGTAGAAGAGCATCTTTTGTTGCCATCTTCTGAAATCGGAACCCTTGAATTTTTCGGGTTTCTCCACATGCGATTTCAACAAGGAAGAGTTATCCATCGTCAATGAAATTTCTGTCTAAGATTGTTAGAACTTAGATAATCGAATTGAAATTCGTGACACATAATTTAGAATCAAATGGAAAAACTGAATTTATTTATATGTATATATACGAAATTTACATGTAAACGGAATTACATAATCGAAAGATTCAAGATAAGATGACTAACTCGACTTTCTTGATTACGAACTTGAAGAAGAACGTTGTTTGGATTGAGGTCTGCGAAGCAGTGTCCTTAGACAGAAATTCGTCCCTCGTACGGTAGAGATTGGACGTCTATCTAGAGGATTCAACAATCCGTTCAAGATGCGAAGTCTCGAACCCGACGAATCGAACTATACTTCCATATCGAAGAACAATGAAGAACTTGGAGAGAATTTCAGAGAATACGATTTGTGTGTGTGTTGATTCTGCCAAAAAACGAGATAAAACGGGTATTTATAGGTTTTCTCAAGTATCAGACTTGCAACTGCCAAAAACCGACGAATCAAATAAGCGCGGCGCCTGAAGCCGCAGGGCAACCCGCGTAGCGTTCTGTTTCTCGTATTCCTCCAGAGGGATGTGCGGCCTGGTGCGCGGTCTGAAACCGTGTGGCTAGCCGCGTATGTCCCTGTTTCGGCAAAAACTAGAGTGTATTGCGCGGCCTCGTACGCGACTTCACGTCGCGCAAAAAGTCACATAAAGCATTGTTTACCCATCTTTCGTTCAAGTCAAGAGACCCCAAGAGCCCCAAGGCCCAAACCCCATCTTTGACTTTAAATATGTCCTTGGCCCAACTTACTAGTTAGCCAATTTAATAAGAGGTAGGGGACTCTCTATATAAGGCTATCCAGATTTCCTCCTTTGGTCTATGTGGGACAAGCAAATCCCAACACTTTTGTTCTAACCTAATCAAATGATTTGCTGAATAAACAAGATTAGGTTTAATAAAAGACTTACCTTTTGGAGCGTTGTTCTTCTTGTTCACGGTGGGTGGAGAAACAGCTGACTTTGGCACATCTCTTTCAGGTGAAGAACCTTTCACTTTCCAGACCATTTTCACTCTTTTGAAAACAAGATTTTCTAAAGTCCTTGAAGTAGAAGCATCTGACTTATCAGCAGAAAGATTATAAAAGAGATTAGAAGGATGAATCTGATCTTTTGAAAAACCATTTGATTTGTCAAATCCCTTTGAAGAAACATCAGTATTGATTGAACTTGAAGCCGTTTTAAATGAACATTCAGAACCAGTTGAGCCAACAAGTGGAGTCTGAACAATCGTGTCAGGACTTGCTTGTTTTGAAACCTTAACTTTAAAGATAGTGTCTTCAAGTTCTTTAACTTTGTTGGACAAAACGTTTCTCTCTTTGGATAACAAATCAAATTTTCTTTGAATCCCAGATTTGACCTTCTTCTCTTGCATAATTTCAGCAGATTAACCAGATAAATTCTTTGTGAGCTTCTTTATCTCATTCTGAAAAGTCTTTCTTTCATTTGAATAGACATCTTTCACACTTTTAGCTTGAAAATCTTCAATTTTCTTCTTTTCAGATTCTTTTCTTTCGATGTCTAATTCTTTCTTCAAATTAGATATTTTCAGTGAAAGCTCAACAATCTTTCCCTCAAAGGATTTTCTCTCAACATTAAACTCTACTCTTTCCTTCTCTAGCTTTTCTTTCTCAAGAAATAATATCTTTTGAAAATCAGAAACTTGTTTGGAAAGTTTTAAGCATTGAAGCTCTACAGCTTTCTTTTCTTCAAAGCTCTTCTTTGAAAATTCAGAAATTTTCTTTTCAGATTTTTCTCTCTCACTGTTTAAAAGAACTGTAAGCATGACTTCCTTCTCTATCTCAAAAGCAATTATGTCTTCATCTCGAATGTCTTGAATCTTGCTTTCAAGATCTACGAGCTTTTGTTCGAGTACCAAAGGAGGGTAATAGATTTTTCCTTCAAAAACAGGTTTTGTTTCATTCTCCTTTGGTTTTTCAACAGCATAGCTTTGGAAATAGTCATTAGACAAGGTTTGTTTCCAATTCCAAACCAGTGCCTTCCTATTAGCAGAATCATAACAAAAAGGAAGTTGCATTGTCACATTCGTCTTTCTCTTAATCTCTTCCTCGACCCCATGTTCTTCCTCATTAAGCCAGTTGATTTTGTATTTAGGTTCTATGGATGGAAGGCGAAGCCATTGAAACTTATAAAGACAAGGTGCCTTTTTCAAAGCATTTTCCAAGTAATGAGGATTGTCATATCCCAATCCCCATTTTGAGTTGTAATATATGAAATTCTTAGGCGTGTTTAGAAAAATGGTTTGTTCAGATTGACCAAGTTTGTACAGCTTCTCTTCCAGACCACTTGCTTTTTCGGTCAATTCGTTGTTAATATCTTTATAGGATTGCAACAATTGTTCAAGCTCATTCTTCCTGTTTTCATAAACTCTTACTTTTTCTTCCATTTCATCCATTCTGTTCCGGAAATAAGTTCGAGATTGTTCGATCTCAACTCGTTCCTTTTTCAACCCATCACTTAACTTATTATGTTCAATGATTAGGTGTCTTTGAGATTCTATTGTTTTATGATCTTTTCTTAGTTTTTCAGTTAAATCAACTCCTTGTGATTCAACTTTTGCTTCAGGAGCTGACATCTTATCTTTGAGAGTAGTAGTTTCCTCTGAGCTTGCCTTGGGTTTGTCTGTTGATGAATCATGCCAACCCATATATTCTAGCGCGAGATAATCATCCATTGTTACCTGAAAATTTGAAATGTCGGATCGTTAACAGATACTTCGTGAGAAGTAGAATTTGTGCGCTTGTACGATCAGAGAAAACACGATTAAAGTCAGAAAAATTTTCAGAAATAAAATTTGAAAAACAAATTGTAAATTTGTCTCCAAAAATTAAATCCGAAAATTTAATGCGAAAAACTGGACTTTAAATCGATAAACCTGCAAAACACGAGAAAGATATATCAGTTACGATTAATTGCAGGCAAAAACTGATAAAAACGACGAAAAACGAAAAATAATGAAGAAAAAGGACTAAAAACGACAACTTATGAAACTAAAACGAAAAACAAGGACTAATAGTGACAAAAAGTTCTAAAATTAAGGCTCGAAGGAATAAAAATGAAAAAAATAATCTAAAACTTACAAGTCTAGGGACTAAAACTGTAAATAATCTAAAGGCTTAAAGTCTAGGGGCTAAATATGTAATAAACTGAAAGTTAAACTATGGGGACCGAAAATGACAAAATCTAAAACATAAACTACTGGGACTCAAAATGACAAATCCTGAAACTAGTAGTCCAGGTACCAGAAGTGTACAACTATAAACTTGCTAACTGAACTTGACGGAAAATCTAACTAAGGACCAAAAATGTAAGAAACGTAACGGAAAAATCTAACGGTCCGTTAAAAAAATGAAACTAACTGAACTAACAGACCCCTAACAGACTTCGGACTTAAAATGAAACAAAAATATCTAATACTAACGGAAAAATAACGAAACTAACGTGAATTAACGGAAAAGGACCAAAATTGTGATAAACTTAACGACCCACTAACGGAACAGTTAAAACACTGTTCATCATCTTCCAAATCGTTGATCTGCAGTTCTTTTCGTTCGAATTTCATTGCATTCTTACGTCAAAACTGATTTTTTTTCGTTCCCTTACAGTCTCAGATCACAATACATTCGATTGGTATTTTAAAAACAAGATCATGCGACGGTTTTAGTATGTTTTCCGGCGACCCACGTATTTCCCGGCGAGAGATAAATTTTTACGGCGAAGTTGGTTGCGACAAAATGTTTATCGCAACTGAGTTTGTCGCACCCAAGTGTTGCGATAAGATTGAGTTGCGATAAAAAGTGAGACTTGCGACAGAATCTTTCCAATTGCGACAACTTTGGACTTGCGATAACAGTGAAGTTGCGACAAAAATATACGCCGGTGGTTTTGCACGTTTTTTTTTCGGCGACAAAACTGCAGAATCCGGCGACATTCCGGCGAAATCGATTTTCCGGTGAGAGATGGTTGCGATATAAAACTTGCGACAAGTGAGATGTTGCGATTAAAAATGCAGTTTCCGGCGAGTTTTTGCAGATTCCGACGACAGAATCGTTTTTCCGATCTGTCGATTTTCAGAACCCCAAACTCACTGATTTCTTAATGTTTTTCACTTTTAGAATATGCTATATGCTCGAAATCAACACAAGAGTCGATCTGTGACATCAATAAGGATTAAACAGATAAAAAAAATAGAGATCGATCGTCAATATCATGAACCACTTCGAAAACCCTTGTGACGGCCCAGATCTGTTTGACACTTGACGATTTGATGCTTAAAATTGAAATTGAAAGCTGTATGGTGTTCTAAATCAGAAATAAAAGCAATCGATACAACTCATTTGAATTAAAAACAAAAAACAAACCACAATAGATTATTATCCTCGGTTCTTCATGAACAAAAACCATAAACCCACTATTGATATTTTGTATTTTCCAAAATTGAGATTTATGGATGAAAAATGGTTTTGTAAATTGCAAATTGTTCCAATCAACAACTAAAATCGATCTATAAACTTGAATCAATACAAAGCTCAAACGATTTCCAAAATTTTGAAAATTTTCAATAAAATCTCAAAAATAAAAAACTCATCAATTTCTCAAAAATTGATAAAAATCAATGGATTGATGCACAAATTCTTCTCTGCTAGGCTCTGATACCAATTGAGAGTAATCAGGTAACAATGATTAAAACATAAGCTTCAATAGATTGAGAAGAGAATTGACAATATTGGAATGAAGAACAATTTCTCTCTCTTGAAGGTCACTCTCTATTTCACACACATACACACTCAGTATGCTATTCACTATGACCTCACCTCTCAAACCCTACAATTAGGGTTTATATACCTTTGACCAAACCTAATTGATATTTGACTTTGACTAATATTGACTAATTACAATTAGCCCTAAATCTTGGATACATTGTGTACTAACACCTTTCAAACAACGAAAGATTCTATTGACGGCGCCAAGGTGTGATTCCTTAGGTTTAGCCTGAAATCTCGCACACCGACAAGTTGCAAACATAATATCTGGACGACTCGCAGTTAAGTACATTAATGATCCTATCATTCCTCTATAATTCTTAAGATCAACATCCTTACCATCAGGATCCGGATCGATCTTAGATCCTGACGCCATTGGAGTACCAATCGATGTACAGTTTTTCATCTTGAATTTCTTCAAGATATCAAACACGTACTTAGATTGATTAATGAAGATTCCTGTTGAAACTGCTTGACTTATAGTCCGAGAAAGAAGTTAATCTCTCCCATCATATTCATCTGGAATCTGGTCACCATAATGTTAGAGAACCAGGAACATAACGAAGGATTAGTCGAACCAAAAATTATATCATGTTATTGGTACTAACAATAGTTGTACACTTTGATAAAAAAAAATCATGTTATTTTCAAGATAAAAATGTTGGTATTTAAAGATGGAGCCATGTATGATTTTTGAATATATTATCCAAAGATGATATGATGTTTTTATGTTATAATTTGTAAAAGGGAAATTAATTAAATTGCCATAAGTCCAAGTTAAACTTACCAAAATGCCATAAATCTCTTTCAGTTTGCAAAAATGCCACAAATACCCGTGATAGGAGCCCGCGATCGAGGCCAATGGCATTTTCGTAATTAATTATCCCGCGATCACGGGGAAGCCGCCCGCGGTGGACCAATTTAGTTGTATTTGATGATTTTTAAATGAAATTTTACACTTTCACCCCCTATACTTATTTATAAACTTTATTTTATACCTTTTACTTTCATTATTTTAATTTTACATTTAACACATAAAATCGTTTATTAACTAAAACACGTTAAAAAATACGTTTTAATTTTAACAAGTTACACCATTATAATCGTCTCTTCGATACGTTCGAAATGAGCTCAATCTTGAATTTTTTTTATTTATATATTTTAATATATATCATATATACTACATAAAAATATTTTTAATATTTACAATCCATACCTTTATAGTTAATTATTTAATTTATGGTACTCTTATAGTTAATGCGATAGGAGTGTAAAACAAAATTGAGAATACGTTAAAAAAATGAATTTCCGCAGATAAAAAATATTTTTTAGCTGGTGTATATGATATATATTAAAATATATGAATAAAAAAAATTCAAGATTGTGCTCATTTCGAACGTATCGAAGAGACGATTATAATGGTGTAACTTGTTAAAATTAAAACTTATTTTTTTAACGTATTTTAGTTAATAAACGATTATATGTGTTAAATGTAAAATTTAAATTATGAAAGTAAAAGGTATAAAGTAAAGTAAGTAAATAAGTATAAGACCATCCGTACCCCATAACAGCATCTTTCAAATATTTCATCTCCACATCAGCGCCACATCAGCTTTTCTTTCATCCCTCACTCGATCCCTAACGATCCTTAAACACCCGTACCCCATTCCCTCAAACCCTTTTGCCACCTCATTTATTTTAATTCTTTTATTTATACATTTAATTATTTAACAAAATAAAAATATTTATATATTTTTTAATAAATAAAAATAAGATAAATAATATTGTGGAATTTGTTGGTGAAATTGTTGGTGAAATTGTTGGGGAAATTTGTTGGTGAAAATAAAATAAAAATATTTATATATTCTTCAAACATATCTCTCCCCATTGGTAAGGAATTTGTTGGTGAAATTGTTGGTGAAATTGTTGGGGAAATTGTTGCGGATATTGTGGCGGATTTTGTTGCGACCATTGTGGCGGAATTTGTTGCGAAAATTGCGGATGATAACCTTGTTGTGTAAACGCTTGAAAACCAAGCTCTTGATCTTCTTGCGATTGTGGTGTATTCGGTCGGTTACGACGGGATGTAGGTGTTCTGTTTGAATTCATGATGAGAGAGGTGTGAAAAATAAGAGGTTGAGAGAAATTGAAAGAGTTTGAGAGGTGTGAGAAATAAGAGGTTGAGAGAATTTGAGAGGTGTGAAAAATAAGAGGTTGAGAGAATTTGAGAGGTGTGAGAAATAAGAGGTTGAGAGGTGTGAGAAATAAGAGGTTGAGGGTTAAATATATAGTAGGATTAAATTGAGAAAAATAATTTTTTTTTTACAAAGAGCCGTTGAACGGCATTATTTTTAAAAATTTAATTAAATTTTTTTTTTAAAAAACCTTCGGGATGGATCGGGATCCCATCCCCGAATTCCATCCCTTCCCGCAACCATCCCCGAGCCCGTAGCCCATCCCCGCTGGCCATCCCGAGCCCCATCCCGCTTGGGGTACGGATGGCCTAAGGGGTGAAAGTTTAAATATCAAATCAAAATCACGAAAAATTGAAATGTTACACTTTCAACCCCTATACTTATTTACTTACTTACTTTATACCTTTTACTTTCATAATTTAAATTTTACATTTAACATATATAATCGTTTATTAACTAAAATACGTTAAAAAATACGTTTTAATTTTAACAAGTTACATCATTATAATCATCTCTTCGATACGTTCGAAATGAGCCTAATCTTGCATTTTTTTGATTTATATATTTTAATATATATCATATACACTACCTAAAAAATATTATTTATCAGCGGAAATTCATTTTTTTAACGTATTCTCAATTTTGTTTCACTCCTATCGCATTAACTATAAGAGTACCATAAATTAAATAATTAACTATAAAGGTATGAATTGTAAATATTAAAAATATTTTTATGTAGTATATATGATATATATTAAAATATATAAATCAAAAAAATTCAAGATTGAGCTCATTTCGAACGTATCGAAGAGACGATTATAATGGTGTAACTTGTTAAAATTAAAACGTATTTTTTTAACGTGTTTTAGTTAATAAACGATTATATGTGTTAAATGTAAAATTAAAATAATGAAAGTAAAAGGTATAAAGTAAAGTTTATAAATAAGTATAGGGGGTGGAAGTGTAAAATTTCATTTAAAAATCATCAAATACAACCAAATTGGT
Organism: Saussurea involucrata; assembly: GCA_033807775.1. NCBI lineage: Eukaryota > Viridiplantae > Streptophyta > Magnoliopsida > Asterales > Asteraceae > Saussurea > Saussurea involucrata. Next base: position 139,987,016 of record CM066315.1, read on the forward strand.
CCACCGCGGGCGGCTTCCCCTGTGATCGCGGGATAATTAATTACGAAAATGCCACTGGCCGCGATCGCGGGCTTCTATCGCGGGTATTTGTGCCATTTTTGCAAACTGGAAGAGATTTGTGACATTTTGGTAAGTTTGACTTGGACTTATGGCATTTTAATTAATTTCCCTTTGTAAAACTAATCAACCAAAATCAAATTAAACAAGTATATTTTAATAAAATGAATTTCCTACAGTTGTGAAACTAGAATTATGAAATTAAGCATATATGAACATAAAATTTCTAGCCTAACAGATACTTCTTTGGTCTTAGAAAAAGAAAGTGAATTGTAATATTTAATGGAAGTTTGTTTTTAATAAAATATGTTTGATTGGATCATAAAAGATTTCACGATTATTCTATAAAGATAAATAAATAACTTTGAAAAGAAATCTTTCCAAAATATTAAGAATAAACTAAAAAATATGTGTTAGCAGCATGTTGATCATTTGGCTTTAACATATAACCAATTATTAAACTCTTCAAAATTCAAAAAACAATTGTGGCTGGAAATGCATGAAAACAGACTTATGATGGTTATTTTCATAGAGTGTTCTAATTACAAATTCATTTTAGTCTGTTTTGAACTACTTTAAATGTTTATAGGTTTTTCAAAGATATGCAGTGTGCGGCAAGAACCGAGGAGACAGGGAGTGGCCGCACCGGCTGTTAGGACACAAAATGTACTAATTATAAGATAGTTTTGTAAAAGGTTATAATTGTTATATAGGCTTGGATTGTTGTAATATGGGTTTGGGCTTAAAGGTGTAATAGGTGGGTATATATAGGATGTGTGTGTGTGTGTAATTAATGTATTCATTGCAATGTAGACCTCCATGGTGTTTGTGTGTGATCTAGAGAGAGATCCATTCTCTCTCTAGGTTGCTTCCATCTTCAATAATACACCATATTCCTCTATATCTCATCTTATTACTCAATCTATCAATTATGTGAATTGTTGCTTGTTTATAATGGGACTAACACCGACAACAGAGACTTTTATTTGCATCAACAATGGAGTCCTTAAATCTTCCGTTCCAAATCATGGTACTAATCGATTCGTTGACGAGAAATCGTGTTTCAGTTGCATGAGTGTCAATGATTTAGTTGTTTGATTAACTTATTGTTTCTCCATGTGTTTTGTTTGTAACACCTGGATTTTTGATGTGTATGATTTCGAGTTTTATACTTATGTTTTGACCTTAGAATAACTCTTGGTATGTATATTAAGTTGATATAATATTTTGGGTAAAAAAATAAGCTATTTAGTGCAAAATCCTTCATGCCAGTGAAAAATCGTTCATACCCGGGGAGTTTGGGCAGAAAATTAATCTGCTGTTTTTTTAGAACGGGATTTTTGTTTCTCTTTCTCTTCACTTTTGCTACATAAGTCCTCTCAACTCACAGTTATTTCACCTAGGGCGATTTAGGAGCATCCATCTTGAAGATTTTAAGCATTTAAGAGCCTTTATTCTCGCCAAAATCCTCAAGAACAAACTACGAAAAAGATTCACAAATTCCTCAAATCGGTCACTCTAAACACGTTCTTTGAAATTGATCGATATAATCTTGTTCTATATCAAAAACCGAAGCCATCGATCACACGATAGCATTAAAAGTGTTTCCATATCACAAATTCAACCAAATAACAATGAGTCTTCGAGTTCTTTGAAAAACAACAAGATTTCTTTCCAAAATGACCAAGTTGATGAACAAGATCAGTTCTAAATCTTCTGCATTTGTTTTGATACCAATTGTTGACCTAAGATTCAAGTTCTAATCATGAAATCAAACACAAATGATCAAGATCTTAGAGAGAGAAATATTGAAGTACCAAGAGAGAACACAGATTAGCTCCAAAAGGTTATATATTACAAAGGAATCAAAGCATTTATACTAAGTCAAAGTCAAAAGTTGACTTTACAAGTAGTTAAAGCAAAATAAAATTTTAGCCAATAAACCTTGAATACAATTCATTTTGCACCCAACAAGTTTTGATGATCATGATGCTCATAATCACCAAAAAGAGGGAGATAAGATGAAGCAAGTTCTGATCACAGAAGTTAAGCAAATCAACTCAATATCAAAAGGGAGAATGTGTTTTGAGTTAAAGTGGCAAATTTCAAAGCTGTGAAAGATCTGAATGTGCTATAATCAAGACTGGGTGAAAGACAGTGTGATTGAAAGTTAAATGTTGATTATATATGTGATGAGCTCAAGTGAGATTATGAAGGTATTGAAATGACAAAAAAATGATACTGTTGATTCTGTTATTTGATATTGTCAAGGAAAGAAGATGAAGATTGTTTTCAAAGAGAAGATATGTTAGTGCCATTATTACAAGTTGTATTGTTAGTCCCAGATGGCTTAACAAGTATTGTAGAAGGGGGGGGGGTTTGAATACAATACTCAAATTTTACTTAATTTAATTATATTATTGAAAATCTTTCAATAAGAATTACACATAGAAACTAAAAACTGTTGCGGAAAAGAACAGGTAAAACTATTCTAACAATCTTTCACTAAGTGTACTGAAAACAAAACAACTTGAACACTTAGAATCAAAGCTATAAAGTTCTTGAGAAATGGAGAATGCTTGCACTGAGAAATTCTTCCAGAAAGCGTAGTTTGCATGGGGAGCTTCTTTCTCCTTTTATAGTGTAAGAAACATTAAATGCTTAGGACACTTGTCATTAGGAGATTCAATTGTAGGTGTTGACTTCTGAAAAGTTGATGTGTCATTTTCACCTTTTTCCTTGGTACTAGGAAGAATACCCATGTAGATTGAGACGTTATCTGATAATGGATAAAACGACAAATAGTCACTTTTACCTGGCAATAGATATTGTCCCATAATAAATTATCTTCCTTTTGTGTCTTCCAAGGATTAATCCACCGATGGTGTTCCACCTTGAGATTGAGATCGGTGGGAAATCTTGAAAATTGCATCCATGAAGATTGCTGAGTTCCCATCGATTTGAGGCTGTTATCGGTGGGACTCTTGTTGGCCGATCATAGGGATGGATCGGTGGGAGTTGTCCACCGATGTGCATAGGGATCATAGGTGGACAATGACTTGATGTTTGTTGAGAAGATTATTCTTCACTTCCACAGATGAGAATATCTTCAAGTTTGGTTTCGGTTAATTTTCGACTTCACCGAACATTTGCTATCTTATCAAAGTCATTACAAAGAACCAGCAGTTTCCGGTGACGTTGCGATAAAGGTCGTCGCAACTAGTATGTTGCGATAAGGTTTGGTTGCGATAACAAAGTGGGACTTGCGATAGTTATGAACTTTGGCAACAGAACCATTTTCCCAGCGAGATCTCGAATTTTACGGCGACTTCTTTGAACGACAGTAACTTGCTTATTTCTCACTCTTTTTCGAATCTGATAGTTGTAGGATGTTCAAAATCCAAAAACGAACAAGTCTGTACAATCAAAATCTGATTAAAAAACACAATAAAATGGATTCGATCACCAACTAAACAAAGCACAATGAAGAACACGATATAGTAGCTGTCGACGTTTCCAGATTTCAAACACTCCTAATTCTTTGTCCTTTTCAAATCTGAGTGTTGTAAATCGATCGAAAACACTATATAAATCGATCTGCGGAAGAAACTTCGATTAAGACCCACTTATTCATCAAGATCGACCATCATCTCCATAAAATTTTCGATGAACACATAAACTGTTGACATGAGATTCTTGAAAAATTTCAGTGATAAGCTTCTGATTAGATAGTGTAAATCTGTTCTCAATTAACAAAAATTGACCTGTAAAAACAAATCAATCAAACAAACATTTAAGAACTTGAGAATCAAATCTAAACTATATGAATAACATCCAAATTTGGCACTATTGACTTTAAAATTTTCCAAAAACTTGATTTTATTGATTAAACTCAAATCTGAAAATTGAAATGTGTTCCAAAACATATACAATAGCAAGATGTGTAAACAAATTGACTTAAAATACAAAACAATTTCAAAATTTTGGATAAAATCTCAAAAACTCAACCTCTTCAATTTCTCAAAAATTGATAAAAATCTTTGAAATGATGCACACATCCACCTGCTAGGCTCTGATATCGATTGAGAGTTTTCAGATAACAAGATTAAACACTAAACTTCAATGGATTGAGAGAGAATCAATAAGATTGGAATGGAAACCTAATTCTCTCTCATTTACACACACACCATGGATAGCCTCTATTGTGTGCACTCCCTCTTTCTACAAACCCTAACATTTGGGTTTATATACCTTTGACCAAACCTAGCTATTTTGTTGACTTTAACTAATATTGACTAATTACAATTAGTCCTAAATCTTGGATACATTGTGTACTAACAATATTTATATCATATTTTAAAATATCTAATCATCCTTGAGTAGAGAGTGTTACGTAGTCTAAACAACCTAATATAGCCTTAGGCGACAAAGCATACTAGGGGCTACAAGCCTACAACAAATTTTGATTGATGAGATTCAACATTGAATAAAAAATATAAAACAAAATAAATAATAATCTTCAAGAATCATATTTATGACTATGGAAAAAATAGTTAAAAGTATGTAGTAATCTAAGTTATTTCATACATACTTTGACTTTAGAAAATATAACAAAAAGATGTTTGTGATTCCGAGTTGAATTTAGCTAGTAATCTAAATTGTTTCATGTTTGTCCTACTAATGCCCTAGAAAAAAATGTTTGGTGAAAATAATAATAAACTTTCAAATAGTATATATCCCATGGTTTTTGAAAACAAAAAACATACAATGTAATAATTGTTGAATGTGATTAATTTTATTGCATTTTAGATAAATAAATGTTGCAATGAAAATAAGACAAAAGTTGAAAAAAATATATATGAGAAAGTAAAATGAACCAACAAGAAAAGTAATAAAGTTAAAATAGAAGAAAAAAATATTAAATTAAGTCAATAGGCTTGTGGTAAGCAAATGTTTAGGTATCTCAAAAGTCTAGAGTTTAAATCTAGTGGTCTCTACTTTAAAACGTTTTCATTAGTACTAACATCATTGGGCCTAAATTGTTACCCCTTGGACGTTCGCACACCCATAGGGCCGGTCCTGTTGTCCATATTTATATTTTAGTTTATCCTAAATTAAGTGATTACTTTCCTATTCTCCACTTAATTATGAGATGTAATAGTTAATTACTCCATTATTAGGGAAAAAACATAATTGATGGAGTAAAAATTAATCCTCTGTCCTGATGAACACCGGTACTAGAAAATCTGGAATTTTCGACCAAAATCACCGACGGATTCCAATTTAAAAAAGTAACAAAACTAAAAAAAAAAGTTACCGGTCGGATTACCACCATTGAAGTTTTGTGTATTAGATAAGTGGTTGTCTCTTTCTCATATTCTTCTCTACTCATCTTGATTGAGCCCAAGGTGGTAAGAAACCTTGGGAGGAAAATGAAAAAAAATTATATCCAAAGAGGGAAAGTAAGAAACCTTGGGAGGGTGGGATTGATGACACTACTACACGAAAAACTTTTACCTACAAACTTTTCTCAAGGAAATCTGTCACTAAAGAGTGATTCGTCACAAAACCGTCACAAAAGCTAGTGGGTAATTTTTTGTGGGTAATGCAGATTAGTATCAAATTAACCAGGGAATCTCTGGGTGATCCATGAGTTTTGGATTCTACCGAACCATTAGTATTTTCTGGATGATCCGTGGGTAATCACCGACGAAAATCGATTTTAACAGACATGAAAACTCATGAAATCGATTTTAACAGACATGAAAACTCATGAAATCGATTTTAACAGACAAATAAATTGGATTAATCGGTTTTTGGCAGAGTTGAGAAACATGGCAGAAATCGAAATCCAGAGGCAAAACAATATCGAAAACAGAACCGAGAAACAAAGGAGAAATCGAAATTGAGAGCAAAAACACTATAAAACAGAACTGAGAAACAAAGGAGAAATCGAAATCGAGAGAAATTGAATCGAGAAACATATCAAAAATCGAAGTCGATAGAAATAGAATTGAGAAACATAACATAAATCAAAATCGAAAGCAAAAGCAAAAATATGGAAAAGTCGGTAGAAATCGAAAGCAAAAAGATGCAAAAACATAACAGAAATCGAAGAGAAAAATATAGCAGATTCTATTTGTGAAGAATTGGATTCATGAGGGTACCTGAAGAGAGAACGACTTCGATTTTGGAGATCCTGAAGGAGAGAGGTGTGAGAGATGAGGGTAAACATGGAAAAGTTAGGGCTCTGAATGGTTGAGAGTGGCCCAGTATGCAAAATCGCTCAAAGGTAATTGTCATGGTTAAAAGGTATTTTTTTTTGCCAACAGTCCCAACCTCTCACCGATTCAGAGGTGAGCTCTTAATGTAACCATTAAGAGCTAAACAAACAGCCCCTGAGCGTTCATAATGAGTGGCAACCACATGGACCAAGAGTGTAATTTACTTTATGATCTATTATAATATTTAAAATATAACGTTTTTAGAAATTTTGAAATTTTCATTCTCCATTTTAAAGATATGTAGTCGGCAATGCTGAAGTTACAATAATATTTCAAAACTTAAAAGTATTGTTTTGTTCCAGGTCCACTTACCTTCGACTTGGATGATGGCCAAGACAATGTAACGTTGATATTAAATCCAAACTCATGGTTACAGGTTCACACATTCACCGTAGCTATTATTTTCCAATTAATTTGGACCATTTCTCGATTTATGCGTGTCATCCTTGTGCAGGGGCCATGTTAATTTTCTCTGTATCGTTTCAATTTTATCGGATTAATGTATTTTGGTATATATATATATTAAATTGTATTTAAATGGTTGATTGTAATCTTGTAGATGGCTAATATCGTATTCATGGATATACCTGCTGGCTCTGGATATTCATACGCTGATACACAACAAGGGTGGATTAGCAGTGATACCATTCTGGTTACCCAAGCTAACGACTTTATAAAAAAGGTTGGTATATAAAATTGGAAAATAATATAATTTACGAGTATCATTATAACAAATCGGTCTTTTAGGACCTCCAATTGTCCTTGAAATTTATAATAAAGTACTTAAAAAGGTTTTTAAGTTTATAAGATCAATAATTATACGTTCAGCAAACGTGTTGCATAGTTTTTAAGACGAAGTTAGACGAGCTCGATCCGTGGCAGATGCATAGTAAAGGGATACGAGGCACACGCCGATAAACCTCCAAGAATCACTCACTAAACCATAAGTTTTAAGCTTAATTAATTTTTTTAACTAAATATTATTATTACTAGGCCCTTAATAAATTAAAGCATAAGTCTTATTTTGTTTGCTATAATATACTAATGATTTGATTTAAAGTTTGTTACTAGTTTGTCTTTTATTTCCTATTTTTTGGCCTTTTGCTATCTTATTTCCTTCTAAGTGAATCTAAGTTATTGATCACTTGCCATTAACTATTAATGTAATCTGTTCATTTGCTTTTAGTTTAACTTTAGCCGAAATAGTAAAATCTTTATATATATAAAAAGAAAACCTAAGAGGAATGATGTGGTATCATGAGAATTGAGTATTCTCAAATGATGGATTGTGGTTGAGTTATAACCATCCCACATTGGTGAGGAGTTGAAACATTAGAACAAATATGTGTGTATAAGAAAGATGAATGTGATGACTTTGTTTTCATTCTCATAGAGTTATCTTATTTTGGATGACCTTTATTTTTCATCATGAGAGTATTCTCAAATGATAGATTGTGGTTGAGCTTTAGCTCTCCCACATTGGTGAAAAGTTTAAAATTTTAAATAAAAAGGTGTATAAAAAGGTGGATGTGATGCTTTTGTGTCCATTCTCATAAAATTGTCTTATTTTGGATTACATTTTTTTGTATCATGAAAATTGAGTATTTTCAAATGATGAATTGTAGTTTACTTTTAGTTATCTCACATTGGTGACAAGTTGAAAAAATAGAATAAAGATGTGTGTAAGAAAGGTAAATGTGATGCATTTGTGTCTATTCATGGGTTTTGACACATAAGGTTGTATTATTTTAGATGACATTTTTTTACAAAAAAAAATATCATCACTTATCAATATATTTATATATATGTATATATTAAAAGAACCAAAAGGTTATGAGATGACACCATGCGATATGAGTATTCTCAAGTGGTGAATTGTGTGGCTGAGTTATTGTCTATCTCATATTGGTGAATAGTTGAAAAATTAGAATAAATGTAAATGTGGTACCTTTGTGCCCATCTATGATCCATAGGTTTATGATTCATATATTGTTTTATTTTGGATGAATTTTTTGCAACATTTTTTTTATTATATAAAAAATCAATCGATTAATATATCAATCAATAAAAATATTAAAAAACCAATAATTGAGCTAAAGGTCATGAAATTTGAGTAGTTTACAAATGGTGGGGTGGTAGATTTTTAGCTATCTCACATTGTTGAGACGTCTCATACCCAACTGTTAGATGCGAATCAGTGGAACGCAATGATCGATGGCTGGAACTCTGATCATTGGAAGTCGGTTTCAGTGTAACAACCCGGTTTCTCAAACATGCTTCAAATAACATATATTGCATAACATCGTTACATTTATAAAAGAAAATACATAATAATTCACGTACGGTCTCTTCAGTCTCGAAACTATAAAATACATCAAAACTTCCTAATCAACATCTGTCATCAAAAGCATCATTTCCTTTGCCGCTATAAATTCCTCAACCTGGAATACATATTTTTTAAAACAAAATGAGGGTTAGACCAACGGTCTAGTGAGATAATCCCTGTCATTTTAAAATCGTTATAAACCCAATTTATATAAAACCATGTATCAAAATAGTTTATATAAAACCTTTAGTAATCCTTTCGTAAAACACAAATATACCACACGTATATAAATACCAATCAAGACTCGTGTATCGTGCACCACTCCTCATCCTCATTCCCATGGCCATATTAGTTGGTTGCGAGCCAACTAATCAATTATCTCCGATGTACAACAATTACAGCAAACACCGCTGTACAACAATTACAGCAAACATCCGCCGGCATAGTTCGGCCAAAGTGCTCTCGTGTAGTGCAATGCATATATAAATACAATATATATATATATGTACCAATATATCATATTGTCATTTATAAACCTTTCACCACATTCCAACCACATATATATATCTCAATATATACACATAATCACACCATAAATCATTTTCTCAATCCACACATATCCATCTCATATATATATAAACATATATACATATATATGTATCCCAGTTTGAAAACGTTTTAAAGTAAAAACTCACCTCGATCGCTTATCCAAAAACACTTCCAACCCTTTCTTGAGAAATCCAATCTTTCACCCAAAGTTTACCAAATCTGGAACAATTAAAATACAAATATTTCTTAAAGACTAAAAATCTTAAATAATCCAAAATCCTCGACTGAAGTCGCAACTAACTAAAATGATATCCTCAAGTCGCAACCAACTACTGCGACATGGCCCCCAAGTCGCAGCCAACTGTTGAGACTTGACACTATTCAATGTCTCAACCAACTGTTGAGACTTGGCACTATTCAATGTCTCAACCAACTGTTGAGACTTGGCACTATTCAAAGTCTCAACCAACTGTTGAGACTTGGCACTATTCAAAGTCTCAACTAACTGAAAACGTAAAAACCCAGAAATTTATAGATTTAAACCATGAATGTTTCTGATATTTTGCAGATATACTTAAGATTATAAATAACATCTATAATTCATCAAAACCCATTTATAAAACCATATAAACTTTTCTTATTTTTAACTATCCATAACAACAATTTAAAATAGAATCATACCTTTGATTTCTTAAGATGATTCCTAAAACCCAGCTGCAAGTATACAACTTCCTTCTTCTTCTCATTAGAATGGTTCTCTTAATTCTACCTCTCTCTTTTGCCGTATATAAAAACCCACACACATACACAAATAAGATATTTAACTCACTTTCCTTCTTTTCTCTTATCATGACTCACCACATGCATGACACCTCACCCTCTCTTTCTCTTTTACGTAATCAACACACACACACACATTCAAGATATCTAGATATTAATCATTTTTACCAAACAAACCCTCAACTCCTCTTAATCGGCAAAACACATCCTTAAACTACCAAATAAAAATTAAAGTCTACCCCTTTATCTTATAACTCCATAAATCTAACCCCAAACTCACTTTAAAAATTAAAATTATAAAATTATATAAACCACCAATATACCCGGTTATTACAACATCTCCCCCTTAAAAGAATTCCGTCCCGGAATTCGGTTAGACGAAAAGGTATGAATACTTTAGTTTTCACTATTACATCAAACTTGATCAAAACCATATATTCCGCTATCTTAAAATAAGATCATCCCTCCATTTTCTTTTCCACTTAGAGTCAAAACTAATAACCCTTTGATGAACAAGTATGCTATTCTCAATATCACTCAAACATCAATAATTTCAATTCCACAGAAATATTTCCGCCCCTTTAAAACAACGATAACCACCAACTTATTAATACTAACCACTTCATTTGAATTTACATACATCATCCGCAATTTACTCAATTATTCCATCCCACAAAGTTAATCCAAATCTTAAAATAACCATAATCGAAATTTTCTACCGTATCACCCAATAATCAAATCCCACGAAGGTTCAAAATTACTTGATAGCTCCCTATATATAAAAAAAACTTATACTCACATGAAACTAATCCAATTGACACCATATTTTCTGTTTACTCGGAACATTAACCATGCTAATACTACTTTTAACTCCATCAGCCTTTCACGATAAACGTCGTGTTCTACACTTTCACAATACTAACTCGAAAACATAATCATACACTTTCCCTCCAAAATTTGCTTAGCAATTACAACCTATTTCTTATACTCTTTCAGGGAATAAAATATACTCAACAAAATCATTTCATATCCCGGATACGTTTCTTAATTTTATCAAACCCATATACTTCATCCTACCATTCCCCTTTCTCATGCTAGCATAGCATATCCACGATAATCACACATCAATACCTAATTGCACTTGACACCAAATCATTCCTCAAAATTATTTTTACACATGCAAGACCAAGTTTAATCAAACGGTTCCACTAAAAGTTACAATAAAAATAACACTGAATGCTTCAAGATACAACACACTTCTCGATCTCCAAACAAAGTTTGCCAAATCACTTACATTCTTTTACACTAAAAGAATATATCGCAATTTTCTAAAAATTAATCTATCCACTTTTATTTCTATACTCACAGGAATACTTTTAACAATTCAATTCAAAATAGTTAAAACAAAATAATAAACACTATGAATTAACGTATTTTACCCGATGTCCAATCGGAATAAAATAATCTCACCAAACATAAACATATTATTGTCTCTAAATACGTATACTTTAATCGATTTCACTTTTCAATCTTGACTTCCTATCAAGAATCTTCCAAATAGAACTCATATTACAACATAGTTTATAATAACGATCTAATGTCATCACTTAACCTAATTGCAAAACTCGATAAGAAGTCAAAGACTTACACATTTACCTTAACTTACAACGCCAATTTAATAGTTGTACAAATACCATACCAAAATATCATACCCTAATAATGATACCATAAAATCCTTATGACAACTTTTAGACGCGATCAACAAATTACGTCTTCTTCGCATCAATCAATATATCATCACAAAATCAAATTCTTAAACGCAACGGCAAAACCCGTTAACACCTCATTGATTTACACATGAGACTTATTAGCAGGCTAAGAACTCCAGATAATTCTATCTAACTCGTATCCTCAAAGGTTTCCCCCAAACCCGAACTTAAATTGAGTCCACAGTATTTCCAGTCCTCATTCATACTCTATCCAAGAGTCAACAAAACACAAAGTTAAAATTTAACATTAAAGTTAAATAAACAAAACCACCAAAACTGGGTTGCACAAGACAACACAGTTACACCTCCCTTTTTTTTGGCTTAATTACCATACTTAGAAGCCAAACTAGTTGATCATGTCTAAAACAAAAACGTACTTACATCTCTTAAGCTTCATATCGTTTTGGACTCACCTCGATTGGAGCAACGACCAATTATATATGAATTTTATACAAACAGTGTGCAGTTCTCGTTTTTTCACAGGACCAGCTTCTGTAATTCACTGTTTAGAGCTGCTTAAAGTCATAATTTTATCTTGGTGAAAACTACAAAATTGTCCAGGACTGAAAGATCTTTCTAACTGCAAAATTTGAGCTTATTTAGACTTACGGTTGATTTTATACAAATTTTCCAATATCCAAACAGAAACTAAAAACTCAACAGAGTTGAAATCTCTTGGCATTTCAACAAATACCTTGCGGGCATTACTTCGTGGAGCACAAACCCATTTCAATGGTTTCATTCCTTTTTCTATTTTTGATACCAAACTTCTAGTTTATGAATTCCAATACAAGAACATAATCAATAAATGATTTCACCATGAAATACTTCAAGACTTTATCTAATCATAGTCAACCAACTAAAACTCATATATCTATAACACAACTATCAAATAATTTTCTAATGCAAATAAACGGCAATTAAAGAGTCACAATTAATCAATTGCATCGGAGTCAATTAGTACTTTAGCACGTGTAGAGTTTATAGGAATATACCTGTCTTCGTCTCTATCCATACGTCACGACCGACTTGCCACTCTGTTGCTTTCAACAAGGTTAATATACACATAAGCACATACCCAATATAATAAGGTATTCCAGTTCAAACATGTACTTGTAAGTTCACAATTACACTGGCCAGGTGTAACTTGAAGTTACCTTACATGATGTTCCTTCTACCTTTTTATACTTAACATCCCAAGGGTCTAAAATAATAGGGACATCCTACTTCACATGCAGTTTAAGTCTAGGTATAAATCCAAATACCTAAATCCCTTAAACTAGGGCTCTGATACCATCTGTAACAACCCGGTTTCCCAAACATGCTTCAAATAACATATATTGCATAACATCGTTACATTTATAAAAGAAAATACATAATAATTCACGTACGGTCTCTTCAGTCTCGAAACTATAAAATACATCAAAACTTCCTAATCAACATCTGTCATCAAAAGCATCATTTCCTTTGCCGCTATAAATTCCTCAACCTGGAATACATATTTTTTAAAACAAAATGAGGGTTAGACCAACGGTCTAGTGAGATAATCCCTGTCATTTTAAAATCGTTATAAACCCAATTTATATAAAACCATGTATCAAAATAGTTTATATAAAACCTTTAGTAATCCTTTCGTAAAACACAAATATACCACACGTATATAAATACCAATCAAGACTCGTGTATCGTGCACCACTCCTCATCCTCATTCCCATGGCCATATTAGTTGGTTGCGAGCCAACTAATCAATTATCTCCGATGTACAACAATTACAGCAAACAGCGCTGTACAACAATTACAGCAAACACCGCTGTACAACAATTACAGCAAACATCCGCCGGCATAGTTCGGCCAAAGTGCTCTCGTGTAGTGCAATGCATACATAAATACAATATATATATATATGTACCAATATATCATATTGTCATTTATAAACCTTTCACCACATTCCAACCACATATATATATCTCAATATATACACATAATCACACCATAAATCATTTTCTAAATCCACACATATCCATCTCATATATATATAAACATATATACATATATATGTATCCCAGTTTGAAAACGTTTTAAAGTAAAAACTCACCTCGATCGCTTATCCAAAAACACTTCCAACCCTTTCTTGAGAAATCCAATCTTTCACCCAAAGTTTACCAAATCTGGAACAATTAAAATACAAATATTTCTTAAAGACTAAAAATCTTAAATAATCCAAAATCCTCGACTGAAGTCGCAACTAACTAAAATGATATCCTCAAGTCGCAACCAACTACTGCGACATGGCCCCCAAGTCGCAGCCAACTGTTGAGACTTGACACTATTCAATGTCTCAACCAACTGTTGAGACTTGGCACTATTCAATGTCTCAACCAACTGTTGAGACTTGGCACTATTCAAAGTCTCAACTAACTGAAAACGTAAAAACCCAGAAATTTATAGATTTAAACCATTAATGTTTCTGATATTTTGCAGATATACTTAAGATTATAAATAACATCTATAATTCATCAAAACCCATTTATAAAACCATATAAACTTTTCTTATTTTTAACTATCCATAACAACAATTTAAAATAGAATCATACCTTTGATTTCTTAAGATGATTCCTAAAACCCAGCTGCAAGTATACAACTTCCTTCTTCTTCTCATTAGAATGGTTCTCTTAATTCTACCTCTCTCTTTTGCCGTATATAAAAACCCACACACATACACAAATAAGATATTTAACTCACTTTCCTTCTTTTCTCTTATCATGACTCACTAGATGCATGACACCTCACCCTCTCTTTCTCTTTTACGTAATCAACACACACACACACACATTCAAGATATCTAGATATTAATCATTTTTACCAAACAAACCCTCAACTCCTCTTAATTGGCAAAACACATCCTTAAACTACCAAATAAAAATTAAAGTCTACCCCTTTATCTTATAACTCCATAAATCTAACCCCAAACTCACTTTAAAAATTAAAATTATAAAATTATATAAACCACCAATATACCCGGTTATTACATTCAGTGACGGCGTACTCGAACCGGATGACTGAGGTTGATGGAGAAATATCGAAGCACACTAATGGCTCGATTTCTTTCGGGCAGACAACTTCAAGATTGGTATGACCTTCATATGTTATAATTAACCAATTGCGTTACTAGTTTGTTGTTTGCTTAACATGTTATAATTCGCCATTGTTTGTATTATTTGATCTTTGCAGACGAGAGCAAAAGGAGGCGTGCCACCGTCGGGTATTGAGCTCTTCGACCATACCCATAAGAAGCGGCGGTCGGGAGCGAATAACACATCTTCCGTATCCGGGGAGTATGTGACATCGCGGTGTAGCCGTTTTGCGGTAAGTGTTTTTTGACCAAGACTTTATAATATCTACATAGTTTGTGTTTAACTATAAACTTTATAACTAGGTAACTAGCTATCTTATATATCTAGTTTGTGTTGCCATTTTTTGGGCAAACGTTAGGATTGTTATATATACGGCATGCACTTTATTGTTTAACTTTAAGCTTTATAATTGTTTTGTTATATATCTTGCCGTTAATATCTATCTAGTTTGGGTTGCCATTTGTTGGGCAAACGTTACGATTGTTTAACTTTAAGCTTTATAATTGTTTTCTTATATATCTTGACGTTAATATCTATCTAGTTTGGGTTGCCATTTGTTGGGCAAACATTAGGATTGTTTAACAGGAAAATAGAAACGTCCTATTTACAGCCGTTATGCTGTCGAAATTGACTTGTATGATTTTGTAAATACCACAGAGTGAGTATCGGACAGGCGCCATAGAGAGATACGGCGAGGACCCTGCCAATCATCCGCCACTTGATACCCAGTTATGGCATGACGTGACCGGGGGAACGAAGAGAGGTCGTTCGTTTGGGTTTGGAAACCATCCAGATCCCACTGCGATCTTGGGTGGGCCATCATCGTCAGGTGGTGCGTCGTCTTCCTCCCAGCAGGTGTGTACCAATTTTTTCCATCAAATTATGTTTATCAATTTGATTTTTAATTCATATTAAATATTCTAACGTCTTTTTTATTTTGTAGCACATCGTTGAGAACTTAATGAGCCAAGTGCAAGAATTGAAGCAAGATTTGGAGGAACGTCGGGCAGAGGATGAGAAGCGTCGGGAAGAGGAAGCGAGATTTCGAGCACAATATGAAGAGATGTGCACGTTGGTCAAAAGTCTTAGTCAAAATACGCCGCCTCCGCCTCCGTAGTGATTATGAAACTTTTATAATTGTGTTTTGTGTTATTTGAAACAATTTGGAACAATTATTTGGTCGTTTTGGCCCGAACAATGTATTCAGCGTTTTAATTTATGATATTTAGCATTTTAGCAGATTTTACAGTTTTTAGCAGGTTATTTCGCCGAAAAACACAAAAAAATAAATATTAAATCAATAAATAAAAATAATTTAAAAATGATTTAAAATATTTTCGGCGGATTATTCTGCCTGAAATACGCCGAAAACATTTTGTCGAAATTAATTTTTTTTTCTAATTTATAAATAAATAAATAAAAGTATTTCAGGCGGAATAATCCGCCGAAAATTTAAATCCGCTGAAAATATATTTTTAATTATGTTTTTAATTAAAGTTTTGTTAATTATGCCTATTGTTTTCCGACGGATTTTCGGCGGAAAAATCCGCCGAAAATTCCGCCGAAAACAGTCAATCTCGGCGCCACTTTTCCCGGCGACCGCATCCGCCGAAAACAGTGTTTTCCGGCGGATTTTTCCGCCTGAAATCTAGTTTTTTTAGTAGTGGACGTTAAAAAAATTTGGATAGGTGATATGACACATCTAAATTTGAAATTTTTATGGTTTGATTTAGGTTATTCCCTGTTGTTATGAAGAGTGTAAATTAGAAAAATGGATACTTTATAAATGAGTAGCAAATGGATTGAAAATTAAAAAGTGGGTTGATTATATATGTATTTTTTCCAACCGTTATTTTCAAAATATATAACTATATTTCTATAAAAATATTTATTAAAACGTCAATATGTCAACATCAATCAATATACACAATAAGAAAAACCAATGATATTTGAGGTGATCAGGCAAAGGTATTTGACGTGATATTGTGATAATTGAGTATTTTCAAATGCTGGATTGTGGTTGAGTTTAAATTGTCCCATATTGCCTATACATCTCAAAGTCTTGGTAACAACAAACGGTTATCAATATATGAAAATGTACCACTTATGAAAATACATTTTTTTTAAATTGTATCTCATTAACTATTAACGGAAAAGTTATGTTTTATCTTAACTTGGTCAAGTACTTAAAATATTCATCGCTGCCGTGCAACGCACGGGGCCCACACTAGTATGTACATAGTAGTATAATGTATTGGTTTATCAGAAATAGTAAAAAAAAAGTTGAAAACCGAACTAAATAAGTTATACGTATTCGATTAAACTAAAGAGTTTAAGCAAAAACCCGAATAAACCAAAATCGTATTGGGTCGAACGAGTTATTCGTTTTCAATCTTTTGACACTCGTAAATGTGCCTCCCGTAATAACAGTTTCTCGATCCGGCACTAGACGAGTTGACAATTTCTATCCACTAAGTTGGACAACATAAGAAAACTCAAAAAATAAATCGTCATATTAGTCTTTTTATAAAGTTAGTTTATCCGACATTTTTAAGAGTGTCGTATAGAAAGAATAATAAGGCAATTACTTTATATCATATTGGGTTGTTCAATGTGTTCTAGCTTCATTGTAACTATTTATTATGGTTGTTA
>CM066315.1:140005066-140030066 GCA_033807775.1 Saussurea involucrata
AATTCATTCCAATTCCAAAGCTACATTCTGTGAACCAAACAGACAGATTCTAATTTCTTTGACATATTCCATTCCAATTCTGTCAACCAAACAGGTGGTCAAACCTGACAACATTCCATTCCAATTCCTTCCAGATTCCAATTCCTTTGACAGATTCCATTCCTTCAGAAATCATTCTGCAAACCAAACGCACCCTTAGAATTTGGAAGACTTGAATGAATTCCATTAACCTGATTGAAAAGTAATCGTCTTATTATTCTTTCTATAACGATAAAATAAGTTTAAAAAGGCTAATCACTACAACAAAATTAAGTTTATAAGATACTCAAAATAAATAAGCGTCCTAATAGGGTATTTTATGTGACCAAAGTTTATAGGACCAAACAAAAAAGTGTCTCATCTAAAAGTGTTACTAAAAGTTTATACGATGACTTAATTATGGCGTCGTAACTAGTTTTTTTAGAACAATTTTCAAATAAACCCATATTTTTT
This sequence comes from Saussurea involucrata, assembly GCA_033807775.1. Lineage (NCBI taxonomy): Eukaryota > Viridiplantae > Streptophyta > Magnoliopsida > Asterales > Asteraceae > Saussurea > Saussurea involucrata. Next base: position 140,005,559 of record CM066315.1, read on the forward strand.
AGAGGACACTTGTGTTTATAGGACATTTTTTCAAATAGTGTCCTATAAAATAGTTAATATAACGCTTTATTTGAAAAATGTTCTAAAAAACTTGTTACGACGCATAAAAACATTCTATAAACTGTTTGATCCTATAAACTTTGGTTCTATAAAGCATCATATTAGGAAACTTATATATTTATTTTAGGTCTAAACTCAATTTTGTTGTAGTGAATATGACGATTTATTTTCAATGTCCTCTGTCGCCCAACTTGGTGGATAGAAATTGTCACGTCGTCTAACTTCATTCTAAATTAAAACTTATTGCAACACCTTAATTTATTGGACGTGTAATTGTAGTCATATAAACTCAAAAATTTCATTATATACTTTATTATTATAAAATTTCATAGGCAACATAATCTGTTGTGTATTGCTTATAGACCTGGCAAAAACTGACACGACACGCTAATCCGACACGAACTCGACATGAAATAAACGGGTTTGGGTAATACATAAATAAACAGGTTGACACGACGACACAAATATTAAACGGGTAAGGTCAGGGTCGAAAATTTCAACTCGAAAATGACCCGAATAACTCGTTTAATATATATATATAGGGTGATAATCAAATGAGAACCGTAAAAAGGTTGAGAACCGTGAAAACTGCTTTAAACCATTCATTGATTTAATCTATTATGGCTTAGATCGGTTCTTACAGTTCTCAATCTTTTAATTATAATCATGTGACTAAAACTTTAATTATAACCACATGATCAAAACCAAATTACGGATTAGATCAGTTCTCACGGTTCTCAATCTTTTTTTGGTTCTCACATTATTTAACCCCTATATATATATATATATATATATATGTATAATGAGTTTTCTTTTTAATGCTTTGGATTTTTAGTGTTTTGAATTTGGTTAGAACTTATAAATTGAACTATAAAATTTACATTTATAATGTTTTCATTTGAATTTTGGATTTGTAATTTTTTTGTGAATTTTTTATATTTAATTTTTAGTTTATTAAATGTTAAACGGGTCAGGTTAGGGTTGGGATTTTCTGACCCGTTTATTAAGCGGGTTGGGTTAGGGTCAGCCACTCTCAACCCGTTTAACTTTGAACCCAACACGAACCCGACACGTTTGCCAGGTCTGATTGCTTAAGGAGTCCACTTAGGCAACATACGATGTTTACGTATGTCGCCTAGGTTCTTATGCAACATTGAGAAAGCAACACTGCTGAGACAACAAACCCCTCTGAGGCAATATTTTTGGTTTGTTGCCTAAGTGGCATTTTGAGGTAGTGAATTGGAGGTTTCAAAAGACTAATTTTGTTGTAATGAGATTCTGTAATTTCTTCCCCAATTTTAGCAACCTTCTTTATAAAATCGTTAGCTTGGTTAGCTAGAATGGTATCACTGCTAATCCACCCTTGTTGTGTATCAGCGTATGAATATCCAGTGCCAGCAGGTATATCCATGCATATGATATTAGCCATCTACAAGATTACAATCGACGTTATATTTTCTTGGCAAAAATAGATTAAATAATGGAAAATAGCTACAGTGAAGTTGTGAACCTGCAACCATGAGTTTGGATTCAATTTCAACGTTATATTGTCTTGGCCATTATCCAAGTCGAAGATAAGTGGACCTGGAACAAAACAGTTCTTTAAACGCAAATTTAAGTTTAGTAACAGCATTTGCAACGTATTCTTCAATAGTAGAATTAAAGCCAATGACGTGTAGCTCAATTGGTAATGGGTGGGGGCATTTTTGTACAAAAAGTAGAAGGTTCCGGATTCAAACCCAAGACACCCCATAGCCACAACCGCTGAGTGAGTCAGGTATGCCCCCCACATTATGGATAGGCAGCCGATTGTGGGACGGTTGGGGTTGCCGGTATCAACCTTTTTGTACAAAAAAAATAGTAGAATTAAAGTTCAAAATCTCTAGAGAACTTATACTGAACGTCTATAACTTTTTAGTTTTAAAAATTATAACATTGATTACTTATTAAACGATTTCTTACATTTAATAAAATATTACAAATTTGGAGAATTCCACTTTCATCGACTTTCTCCATTGTGGAGAAGTTTTGTAAAAGCTATTGGAGCAAAAAAAAATTGTAGACTAGTCCCTCATCTTTCTGAAGTGAAGTTCGCAACAAGTGTGCCTCTTCCCCCCTTCTTCTTTACCGTGGCAAGTCTTTGTGAAATAAATTAATCCTAAGCATGAAATAAATTAACCTATTGGAATAAACGAAATTGTAATGGGCCCTAGGGACCGATATGATGATTCGTTTAGGTCCGACGGATTCGTCCATTACGATGGATTTCCAAATGAATGTTCTGTCGGAAATATGGGTTTGTTTTGTAGTGATAACACCTCAAGATGGCAACGGGACCGGGGATACTGGGGATCGCAATTCCCATCCTTCATCCCTGCTCCCCACTCCCCGTCCCCGTCCCCGTCCCCGTCGGGGAACAAAATTCCTTCTCCATCCCCATCGGGGAACGGGGATCCCCACCGGGGAATCAGAGATTTTTCCATGTTTACAATACTTAATTTTTTTATATAATATCTATATAAATGTCAATTTCACGATTGAATGGCGTTTTTTTATAAACTTTAGTTAACCAACTTTTAATTTGTTGCGTTTGTAAAAGAGTTTTTCGAAAATGAATATATTAATTACAATACATAATAATATATATTTTATACATCTACGTTATATAACTAAAAGTTTCTCCGAACAATAATACCAATACTGTAATATATCTTGAGAGTTTTATCATAATCGAAGATTGATTATATTGGTGTGTTATATATACTATATATACTCAATGGATTTATCATTTTTATTAAGTTATATATATATAAACATACTATATATAAAAACTTATATTAAATACTCGAAGGCCGGGGCCGGGGTCGGGTTTGAGAGGTGTCCCCATCCCCGGTTAACAAATTCGGGGATTCCCCATCCCCGTCCCCGTCCACATCCCTATCCCTGGTCAACTCGGGGATTCCCCGATCAAACCGGGTTCGGGTGTCAGATCCCCGCCGGGGACGGGGTTTTTTGCCATCCCAAATAACACCGTTAAAGATCATAAATATTTTTACACCGTTGCAGATAATTTCAAAGACGACGAGTCCCAAATTTGTATTTATTTACGATCTTTGCGACGGGTGCGGAGAAAATGTGTGACCACATGGACCAAATTTGTAAGTAACTTAAAAAGGTAACTACAATTTTCATCATTTGATTTGAGTAAAGACAAAAGTCAAAAAATAGGTAAAAAGACAGTCGTGTAGATGCTTCTCACTTAACAGAGAACTTTAACGAAGTTAGTGGCCAGATACGATTTCCAAAGCAAAATGTATACAACAAAACGCTAACTGTACTTATTGAAGTCTAGGAACGAATTTCGTAGTTGGGTGTAAACCACGGGACCAAAATTATAGTTTACTCTACAAAAAAACTTGACACATATATATCCACCGTAAGGTTCTAAATGGCGTGAGACGTGTCGTGGCGACGAGGCCAAGCGTCAAGCCTTAGGAGCCACAGCGAGGCCACGATGTTTCTCAAGGTATGACTTTTAGCGGCAAATCTCTAGATCATATATATACTTTTATAAATAAAACATATGTTTTGTACTATTACTCAATGAGTCAATTATAATAAAAAAAAGTTAAATAAGGTTGTATATATTAAAACTAGCAATTAAGATATTAATAACGTAAAAAAATCAAATATTGCATAACAAAAACCGCACATTAGTTCATGGCGTGCCACGGGATTTTCCGTCGAAACTTTTCGACGGATTTCTGACAGAAATTTAAATAGTCAAAACCGTTGACTTCCGCCGGAAATCCGCTGGTAATCTGCCGATAATATAGATTTTTTTTAAAATGACCCATTTCCGACGGATTTCCGACAGATTTGAAATTAGTAGGTAATTAATTATGCTTTAAGTAATCAACGGTTAATTAACGAACATTTCCGGCGGATGTTAATTAATTATTTTTTTTAATTAAAATCCGTCAAAAATCCGCCGGAAACGGATTATATTTTTTAAAACTTTTTTATAAGTTTAAAAGAAAATTAAATATTTTTGAATCTGCTGGAAATCCGCCGAAAACTTTTTATATTTTTTAATCGTTATTATAAATTTAAAAGAAAATTAAATATTTTTTAATCCGTCGGGGAAACTTTTTATATTTTTTTAAAACCTTTATAAATATAAAAGAAATAAATATATTTTTGTATCCGCCGGAAATCCGCCAGAAACTTTTTATAGTTTTCAAAACTTATTATAAATTTAAAAGAAATAAATATATTTTTTAAGACCGTTGGAAACTAAACAGTTAACGGCGGATTTCCAGCGGATTTTTTTTTGCCATGTAAATTTAAAAAATATACTATGATAAATCAAACCAAATTTACTTTATTGTAGAATATATTGATGAATTTTAATTTTGAACTTAAAATACGTAGTATATACATTCGGTTCATGTACGCCCAAAACGGTCCATTCAACAGGGTTTGGCCGATATATTGTGCATCCGCTAGAAATAAATAAAAATACAAAATAAATAAAAATAAAAAATAATTAAAAAATATTTGTGGCGGAATATTTTCGGCGGATGATTCCGCCGCAAAAAAAAAAATCGTCGGTTCTAACTTATTCTTTTATTTAAAAGTAAGAAATAAAAATATTTTCGGCAGAATGATCTGCCAGAAAATCCGCCGAAAACTAATTTTTAATTAACACCTTTGTTAATTTTGGAAAAGTGACCCGATGGGTTTTCTGCGGATATATCTGTCGAAAAATTCCCTATCCGCCAAAAACGCTTGTTGCAGCGGGTTTGGCTCCGGCGGCCAGATTCGCCGGAGATCCGCCGAACATTTACTTTACCGGCGGATTTTTGGCGGATCTATCCGTTGGAATTGCCTCTCTGTTTTGTAGTGTGAACCATGGTGTGCCATGACGATTTCACGGCAAGACTTTTAGAAAAGTGATCCTCCGTATGTATGTATATATATATATATATATATATATATATATATATATGAAGAGTGAAACAATTGTTTGAACAAAATATATTATAACATTATAATATATTTTGACACTTATCCTAGGATGTTTCCATAATTAGCTACATATTGTGCTCCTAAATGAACCCTATCTCACACATCTCACAAGGACACTTCGTTCGTGCTCTCCACCCAGGAAGCACTCCCTGCTCTCACCAACTTCACTTGCCTCTACCTCGCTCTGGGCAGGTTCAGATCACTTACAATACATGGCTCTATAAAGGAAGGGCTTGGGTTAGGAGCGTTTTCAATATGATTATTTTCCTGTATTTGTTCGATGAGAAATGCGAGTCTGTTTATAAGCGATTTAGAAAAGTAAAAGAAAATCCAATCTTTTTCTATCTCGCTTATACAGAGGGGAGGTGAGTGGAGTGAGAAAGGCCCTCACAGTGAACTGTAAGGTTTGTGTTAAACAAGTAGCAGTCTGGGTTTATCGGGTTTATCGGGTTTATCATAGACATGGTACATTGTTTAAACAAAGTTTTTGAAAATTGGTTTCTTAAAATATGAAATGAAAGAAAATATGTTACATTTATTATTCCAATATATTTGAACTTCATGTTTATTTTATAAGGACAATATATGTGTGTTACTAAATCATTCATGATTATTTTGCCAAAGGAGTTAAATAACGAAATTGTATTTTTGAAAACAACCATAAAAATAAACATACCGATTTGAAACAAGAAAGTAAATAACGCCGATGCTCCAGGACCACCAGGAAAATAGAATATAACCGGGTCTTCTTGTCGATTTCTTGTAGACTCCGCAAAGTAATAAAACAATTGTACGTCTTCATTCTTTCCTATTCCGATGTAACTATTTTCATATAAATCACATAGACACTTTGTCAGAATAACATAGGAATGAATGTGTCGTGATTTTAAATATTAAGGTGGCGTTTGTATGTTTGAAGTCTGAAGTCTTATTTTAATTCTGATTAATAAGAGGTGGTGATTTAAAAGATTATAAGGCATTAGGTTACCTTTCTAATTTCAAACGTATTTCAGACTTAAGAGTCTCTAAAATCTGGAAAAAAAACGGTCTGAACGTAAAAACGTCTGACCAATTCAGAATTCGGATGTATTAAGAGGTTTTTCTAAAAACACAAACAACCCCTAAATCATGATATTGGAACCACCTCCAAAAATAGAAAACTTTGAGTTAATGGTTAAAGTCTTGGATGCATCCTGTAACCCACAACTATGAACTTAAACTTAACTACAAAACAAAAGTATGATTTACGTAAGATAATATATAGATATATACATACCCGGTTTCGAGTTTAAAAGGGAGATCGCCAGGATATCCAGGAAGCCTTTTGATGATTGATTTTGAATGCATCAAATGGAATTGAAGGGTAAGAATGAAAAGGAAAGAAAACATCATATCTCTTGGTCTACACTTCATTAGACTTTTGGGAGGTTTTACCATGGCTAAATGGATAACATATATATATATATATATATATATATAGGGAGGTTCAAGGGAAAACCTCAAAAACACGGAAACTGAAGAACACCCTGGTGGCCCTTCATCTGCACGGTATGCACTTGTGCATATTGGTAAATTATGTTATTTTTTGGTTTTATGCACAAGTGCATTATGCATTTGTGCATATATGCACAAATGCATGTTACAAATAACCAGTATGCACAAGTGCATACCGCACAGATGAAGGGCTACCAGAGTGTTCCTTAGTTTTCCGTTTATTTGAGGTTTTCCCTTGAACCAGACCCTATATATATAGGGTTTTGTTCAAGGGAAAACCTTAAATAAACGGAAAGCTAAGGAACACTCTGGTAGCCCTTCATCTAGTCTAGGGGTGTAAATAGGTCGGGTTGGGTTGGGTTCGGGTTCAACCCATTTATTAATTGGGTTGAAAACTTTAACCCAACCTAACCCGTTTACGTAAATGGGTTGAGATTTTCAACCCAGCCCAACCTGGTACTTAAATGGGTTGATAGCGGGTTGACCTGTTTATGATTTTCTCAATCCAACCCGTTTAATAAATGGGTTGAACCTGGTTTGACCCATTTAATTTTAAAACTTTAAATAAAATAATAAAGGACTAAAACATAATTCCATGAAAAATACACAAGTCACAGCCACGAAACCAAATAAATTGTTCAAAGTTTTAATAAAACACAACCATAATATGAAATAAATTGTTCAAAGTTTCAATAACAAAACCATAAAGTCAAACAAATAAGTTTCTAGGGTTGGTGTCGATCTCTTGGTGTAGATTCTAGACGGTATGCATTTGTGTATATAAGTAATTTGTAACATGCACACGTGCATATGGACAAATGCATAATGCACACGTGCATATGCACAAATGCATAATGCACACGTGCATATGCACAAATGCATAATGCACACGTGCATAAAAAACAAAAAAACAACTTAATTTACTTGTATGCACAAATGCATACCGTCCAGATGAAAGACTATCATGGTGTTCCTTAGTTTTCTATTTTTTCTTGAGGTTTTCCCTTGAACCTCCCTCTATATATATGTATATGTATATGTATGACAAGTAATAAAATAATAGAGGGAGGTTAAGGGGAAAACCTAAAAAAAGTGAGTGATATGTAGTTATGCATACAAGTAAATGAAGTTGTTTTATAGTTTTTATGCACATGTGTATTATGCACGTGTGCATGTTACGAATTATTTGTACATATTATCCAGATGAAAGAATAACAGGGTGTTTATCAGTTTTTTGTTTTTTTAGGTTTTCCCCTAAACATGATATATATATATATATATATATATGGAGAATCAAACCAAAACATGGTTAAAATAAGAAAACACAAAACTCGTCATATCACATTTGATTTACACTAAAAGCCCATGTAAGTACGGAACATGTTCAACACGTGGAGTGAGTGGGCGACTTGGTCAATGACCTAGTTGCATGAATCACCTGGGACTTGACACGTGTTCAACTATAAAATTACACTAGTGTTTGTCATCGTTGCGCGATGTCGATAATTGTTTTTAAAGAAATGCAATGTAAAAGTGATTAGTTTGCATATATGTCGATAAACTGTAAATTAGAGAGTTGCGCCAAGCCTTGGTAGTAGTTTAAGACCAAGACGATGCATAAAGAATCACGTCATCAAGCTCATATAATGGACATTCCTTCATAAAAATAAAATACCAAGTGGGTCGATGACCAAAATATTTGATATTAGACTAAACACATATTATTCTTGATCTTAACCAAAAGATCGAGATTCGGGAAAGATATGTTTGTTCATTGTTAGTCATTTCTTTTTGTACTCACCTCACTTTTGCCACTTTCATTTCATCATCCTATTTAGGATGTAAACAATATTGAGAAAAAAACATGGTCTTTTTCTTTTTGTATCCACATCCCTCATGACTCTCATTCTTTCATCTAATTTAGGATACAAAAAATGATGCAAGAAACTAAAAGAATATGTACTATACTTCATCTTAACCAAAAGGCCAAGAATTGGAAAATGCATGTTAAACAATGAAAAACATATACAATATTTGATCTTGACCAAAAAGTTGAGATTAAAGAAAGATATGTTTGTTCCAACTTTCATGTTAGCCCTTTTTTTGTACATGTCTCCTTCTTTCCACTTTCATTCCATCATTAAACGTGGATGCAAACAATATTAAAAAAAAGAGTTGACCATTTTCTTTATGTATCCACCTCATTCATGCCTATTTCACTCTTTCATCCAAAGTGGGATGCAAACCTTAGGGAAAAGAAGATATAATTTCTATTTTCTATAGTATGTAGGAGGTGCTAATGGTTATAATATATATATATATATATATATATATATATATATATATATATATATATATATATATATATATATATATATATAATGATATACTAATTGATTGATTTGATATATTAATGTTTCAACATGTAGACTAAAAATAACTAATTTTTATTAAAAATCGGAGGTTAAAAATGACCAAACAACCATTTTGATATAGATTTGATAATACTCAATCCTCGAGATGTTATCTTAATACTCTAGAATTTTTTTCTTATATATATATATAAAGATGATAGTAATTACTGATATGTTTTTTTTTTGCAAAAGATGGTCATCCAAACTATTTTCTTTTTGCATAAAGGTCATCCAAAATAGACAACCATATGAGTTAAAACACATGAATGTACACAAATGCATCTCATCCACCTTTCTTATACATATCACTTTGTTTCAATCTTTCAACTTCTCATTAATGTGAGACAACTCCAAATCAACCACAATTCACCATTTACAAATACTCAATCCTCATAGTGCCACCTCAATAACCCAAGGTTTTTCCTTTTATATATACTAGTGTGTGGCACCGCGCTCGCGCGGTGGCGAGAAAGTTCTATAAGCACCACAAATTTATAATATGAAATTAAATAAGTTTATTTCAATTCTTTTAAAAAAGTAGTAGTCATTTTCCATTAAACACTTGAATCATTATGAGATTTGAGTCTTAATCAAATCGTGAAATGTTGCGTCTTGTTTATCCCACATTGGTGAGAAGATGACGAAATGTAATAATGATGTGATTATTTAAAGAAAGGTTCTTATAAGAACCTCCATTGGAGATGCTCTTAATTGTAATGCAATATATACTATATATTCAACATGAAGAAAAAATTTGCAACTAAAATTAACTCTTTAATCCAAAAGTGATTAAAATAAATCACAAGTCATGTAAAAAAAAGTTGGCATTATTCTCCTTTTGTAATCAACTTCATGTTCCAACATTTCAACTTTTTATCAATGTGGGATAGCCAAAGTAAACCACAATTCAATGTTTGAGAAATCTCAATCCACATTGTGCCATGTCATTTTTCATTGTTTTTGCTTTTATATATATAAAGATTGAGATGGAAATGAGGTGACACCAAAAAGTACAAAAAGAAGGTTCTTATAAGAACCTCCATTGGAGATGCTCTTAATTGTAATGCAATATATACTATATATTCAACATGAAGAAACTAAAATTAACTCTTTAATCCAAAAGGGATTAAAATAAATCATAAGTCATGTAAAAAAAGTTGACATTATTCTCCTTTTATAATCAACTTCATGTTCCAACATTTCAAGTTTTTATCAATTTAGGATAGCCAAAGTAAACCACAATTCAATATTTGAGAAATTTCAATCCACATTGTGCCATGTCATTTTTCATGGTTTTTGCTTTTATATATATAAAGATTGAGATGGAAATGAGAACCTCCATTAGAGATGCTCTTAATTGTAATGCAATATATACTATATATTCAACATGAAGAAAATTTGCAACTAAAATTAACTCTTTAATCCAAAAGGGATTAAAAAAATCATAAGTCATGTAAAAAAAATTGGCATTATTCTCCCTTTATAATCAACTCCATGTTCCAACATTTCAACTTTTTTTATCAATGTGAGATAGCCAAAGTAAACCACAATTCAATATTTGTTAAATCTCAATCCACATTGTGCCATGTCATTTTTCATGGTTTTTGCTTTTATATATATAAAGATATAAAAATGTCATTTGGTTATTCTCCGTCATTGTTTTAATTTGAACTCAACAAGGTCTGTGTGTACGTATATGATATAAATAAAGTAAGACCTGTAAAAAAAAGTTAAAAAGTCATGAGAATGGATAACAAAATATTTTTTTACATAGATTTTCTTTTTGTTTGTTTTTAAACCTTACTCAAAACCCCCCCCCCAACACATATCATAAATGTGCTGTATAATTAAACGAAATGTTTTGCGGCAATAAAAGTGTCAATTTCAAAAATAAAAATAGAAAATTAACTTTTTTAAAATTGTTGAAAATAACTTTTTTAAAATTCTCTAAAATAAAATTAAAAAGTCAAAATCTTGAAAATAAATTACACATCTTCAAACAGTTTACCTATTTTAGAGGTTAATCATTGATTATATTATTAAAATATTTTCACGTAAACATTTCATTTTAAAGTTTTTTATTGATGGAATATAATAAAAAAATCATTTCTCTTTGTTGGTAATTAATCATTTTTCAAGATATCTACAAATTTATAGAAAATTATACTATCTCTCTTATTTTCTCTATTTTAAAGAAACTTTTGAAGAAGTTGTTGCAACATTTAGTTAAAGGCTATGTTTGGCAAACTAGCTGATAAGCCAGCTTATGACTTATAAGTTAGCTGGTAGCTGATAAGCTAGTTGTTAACTGATAAACTAGCTGGTATCTGATAAGCTAGCTGATGAAAAAGTCATGTTTGGCAAAAAATAGCTTATAAGCATTTAAATGACCAAAAAGAACATATTAAAAAAATAGATAATAATTAATAATTAATATTAATGAGGGCATAATTGAAATATTTACAAAAAACTACTTCAAGTAGCTTTTTAAAAAGATAGCTTATGGTCATCTAAACATGTACCCCAAAAATAAGCTAGCTTATAAGCTAGTTTTTTTTTTTGCCAAACAATGCCAAATTTGTCGGTAATTAATTTTTCTTGTCTATATATGTATTTTTCCAGAAAATAAATTATATTTAATAAATAAAGTCCACTTTTTTTTTGAAGTAAGACCATCCACACATGCAAGACCTTACTCATTTCACAAGTACCATATCAGCTTTGCAATAACACCTTTCACACACATGCAAGACCAAACTTCTTTCTAAACTAATAAATTATAATATAAATAATTATAATATAAATAATATAGATAATTATAATATAACTAATAAATTAATTATAAAATATAGATAACTAAAATTTTACTTTTGTTTTCTTTTATTATATTTTGTGTAAATATAATTTATCAGTTTAAATAAAAAACATTGCATAAAAATATCATTTTTTTAAAATAAAGCATGAGTAAGAAATTTTAATAAAAATATTAAAAAAAATAATGTTTAAGTAAACTAATAAATGAATTAAATTTAATAAACATATTAATAATAATTAATGTTTAAACAAACAAACAAACTAATTAAATTAAAAAAATATGATTGTTTAATATATTTAATTTGTTGAAATGTCTTGCAAGTTTAGCAAGATCTTGCAAGACACATGGCATGCCATGTCATCATGCAAGAGTTCTTAGGCCATCCGCAGCGCCCTTCGGGCTCGAGCTCGGGCTCGTGCGGGCAGCGGTGGGGGTATGGTGGGCTTCATCCTCGGGCTCGGCCAGCGGGCTTTCAAACCCGAGGAACCCGAAAGAATTTGTTTGTTTTTTATTTTATTTTTTTAAAATTTTGAAAATAAATAAATCCAACGGCACTCCAACGGTAATTTTATTTTATTTTTAATTTTTTTTCCATTTTAATCACACTATATATATTAATCCAAACCTCTTATTTTTTTACACCAAAACCGGGCCACTCATAATAACCTTCGGTTGGATTTGGTCGAACATATTTGGCGTATCCAAGTTCCCAACAATGACGACGAGTAGATTTTTAAATTTATTTTGTAATTTTTAAATTTATTTTGTAATTTTTAATTTTTTAATGAATGATATGAATTTTTATTTTTATTATTTATCTTATTTTTATTTATTAAAAAATATATAAATATTTTTATTTTGTTAAATAATTAAATGTATAAATAAAAGAATTAAAAAAATGAGATGACAAGAGGGCTTTTAGTTATGCGCTGCGGGTCTTTAGGGTTTGAGGGCTTAGCTGATGTGACGTTGATGTGGCGTTGAGGGCTTGAAGGCTTTTAGTTATGCGCTGAGGATGGCCTTAGAAGACTTGTGTGAATGATCTAAGAATAAGTCCACTTCTGATATTTGTTTTGGAAATTAAAAAGAAAGTGTACACACGTTGAATTCAAAGAACACGTGTGTTGTTTACTCAATACGTGTTTATTAAAAATGCAACGTGGCAAAGGATGGAGCTTTTGAGAAGGGAGTGTATTTCTTAGGCCATCAGTACCCCATCCCTCCTATCTGTGAAAGATTCCCTGCCACGTCAGCGCCACATCAGCTTTTCTTCCATCCCTCACCCCATCTCTCACGATCCCTAAACATCCGTACCCCATTCCCTCAAACCCCTTTGCCACCTCATTTATTTTAATTCTTTTATTTATACATTTAATTATTTAACAAAATAAATATATATATATATATATATATATATATATATATATATATATATTTAATAAATAATAAAAATTAAAATTCATATCATTCATTAAAAAATTAAAAATTACAAAATAAATTTAAAAATCTACTCGTCGTCATTGTTGGGAACTTGGATACGCCAAATATGTTCGACCAAATCCGACCGAAGGTTATTATGAGTTTCCCGGTTTATGACTTCTCGAACATTTGCCGCGCGTTGTGTCTCTCTCTTGTTGACGATGAGGCGGTGCTACCATACAGCGATTGTGCAGCATGTCGAAAAATTTCCCTTTGTAGATTCAACAACTCGTCGGTGTCTACGGATGATGATGATGCGGTTGGTGAACCGGGTTGTGGCGAATCCATATTGTTTAATATATAGAGGTTGAGAAAATTTGAGAGAGTTTGAGAGGTGTGAGAAATAAGAGGTTGAGAGAATAAGAGGTTGAGAGGTGTGAGAAATATAAGGTTGAGAGGTGTGAGAAATAAGAGGTTGAGGGTTAAATATATAGTGGGATTAAATTGAGAATTTTTTTTTTTTTTTTAAGAAAGAGCCGTTCAACGGTTATTTTTTTAAAAATTTAATTAAAATTTTTTTTTTTTTATAAAACCCTCGGGATGGCTCGGGAACCCAACCCCGCTCACCATCCCGCCCCGCAACTCCATCCCGGGCCGTAGCCCAACCCCGCCCTCACCCCGCTGCCACATCCCCCATCCCGAGCCCCTTCCCCGCTGGGGTACGGAAGGCCTTAGGCCTTCCGTACCCCAGCGGGGAAGGGGCTCGGGATGGCTGAGGTGGCTGCGGGGTGGCGCTACGGCTCGGGATGGGCTAGCGGGGCGGGATGGTGAGCGGGGTTGGGTTCCCGAGCCATCCCGAGGGTTTTATAAAAAAAAAAAATTTAATTAAATTTTTTAAAAAAACAACCGTTGAACGGCTATTTCTTAAAAAAAAAAAAAATTCTAAATTTAATCCCACTATATATTTAACCCTCAACCTCTTATTTCTCACACCTCTCAACCTCTTATTTCTCACATCTTTCAACCTCTTATTTTTCACATTATCAAATTCTCTCAATCTCACACCTCTCAAACTCTCTCAAATTCTCTCAACCTCTTATTTTTCACACCTCTCTCATCATGAATCCAAACAAAACACCTACATCCCGTCGTAACCGACCGAATACACCACAATCGCAAGAAGATCAAGAGCTTGGTTTCCAAGCGTTTACACAACAAGGTTATCATCCGCAATTCTCGCAACAATTTCCGCCACAATTCTCGCAACAATTTCCGCAACAATTTCCGCCACAATTTCCGCAACAATTTCCCCAACAATATCACCAACAATTTTCGCAACAATTTCCTTACCAATTTACACGTCCCGGTTTGATTGACCAAGGTTTTACTCCGGCCAACTACAATCTTCCGACACAACAATCTAACCCGGAACCATCAAATCCGAGACGAACGAAAGCCGCCAAACAAACGTGGAGTAAAGCCGAGGAACTCGCGTTAGTGTCGGCGTGGGTTGACGTTTCGGAGGACCACGTGGTCGGTAACGCACAAAGGTTGGAACACGAACGAGAAATCGAACTTCAAAGGTTGGAACACGAACGAGAAATCGAACGAGCAAAACGATTTGATGCAGACTTCCAGTTTTACATAACCCCGCATGATCACCTTTCGGGCCGCGCTTTGATGGCTACGCTAAAGAGAAAAGAGCAAATTAAAAAATATCATGATTGGAATGACGACGAGTAGATTTTTAAATTTATTTTGTAATTTTTAATTTTTTAATGAATGATATGAATTTTAATTTTTATTATTTATCTTATTTTTATTTATTAAAAATATATATAAATATTTTTATTTTGTTAAATAATTAAATGTATAAATAAAAGAATTAAAATAAATGAGGTGGCAAAGGGGTTTGAGGGAATGGGGTACGGATGTTTAGGGATCGTGAGGGATGGGGTGAGGGATGGAAGAAAAGCTGATGTGGCGCTGACGTGGCAGGGAATCTTTCACAGATAGGAGGGATGGGGTACTGATGGCCTTAGGCCATCCGTAGCAATACCCAAAAGTCCTAAAGCCACCTCAGCGTCACATCAGTTTTTCTTCAAACCCTCTACAAACCCAAAAGTGAAGTAGCAATACCCTAAAGCCCTCTTGCCACCTCATTTTTTTTAATTCTTTTATTTATACATTTAATTATTTAACAAAATAAAAATATTTATATATTTTTTAATAAATAAAAATAAGATAAATAATAAAAATAAAAATTCATATCATTCATTAAAAAATTAAAAAATTAAAAATTACAAAATACAAAACACTAAAAACTAATATTAAAAATTATGTAATTTTCTAATTCTATCTTTCTTCGCTAAAGTAGCCCTCAAAATATCTCCCTCAAGGTGATCATGCGGGGCTATGAAAAACTCGAAGTCTTTATTAAATCGTTTTTCTAACTCGAGTTGCAACTGTTTTTCTTCGAGTTCAAGTTTTTTCATTTTATACTCCATCGTACCATCCACATGCTCGTTGAACGAGTTTATGGTCGTCAAGAGTTTTGAAACATTTTCGTCCGATAGCGACCCGGCCGTATTACTCGTTGACGCTTTTTTGGCCTTATTTCTTCCGATGGGTCGTTGAAGTTGCTCGACCTCGTTGACGTCTTCATCGTCATCATCGGAAGGTTTGGTACGTTTCGAACCCCGCGATGAATTTGTCGTCATGGTTGGAACGGTTACCCATTTTGGACATTTTTTGAGGACTTCTCAAGCTTGTTCGTGTGTGAAAGCAAGCCCAAGTTCCGTTCGGTACCGTTCGTGTGCCGTTTGCGAAATGTCGGCCTCACTCATTCCACTTGATCTATTATTGACCAAGTTGTTGTAGATGCCGGCAAATATCGTTATTTTTTTATTGAGGTCTTTGAATTTGGTGTTGAGTTGATGAGTTGTTCTATAATTTCCGCGACCCATAGAATTAAAGAACACTTGCCCGATTCGGTTCCAAAAACTCTCTACATTTATGTAAATACAAACATTAATAATAATATTAATAATCTTAATAATCTTAATAATAACAATAATAATAATAACAATAATAATAATAATAATAATAATAATAATAACAATAAAAATATTACCACCGGTTTGTGCGTTACCGACAACGGAGTCCTCCGAAACGTCAATCCACGCCGACACTAACGCGAGTTCCTCCGGTTTACTCCACTTTTGTTTGGCGGCTCTATTTTCATATTTTGTATTTTTTCCTTTTCTCGTTGGTGTCGGGTTTGATGGTTCCGGGATAGATTGTTGTGTGGAGATGGATTGTGGTGTGTGCGGGATAGAATGTTGGGTTTCCGGAACGATGTCGTCGTCGAGATCGATTACGGGTGAAGGAAGTGGGTAGTTAGCCGGAGTAAAACCTTGTTGAATCAAACCGGGATATGTAAATTGGTAAGGAAATTGTTGCGGAAATTGTTGCGGAAATTGTGGCGGAAATTGTTGCGAAAATTGCGGATGATAACCTTGTTGTGAAAACGCTTGGAAACCAAGCTCCGGGTCTTCTTGCGGTTGCGGTGTATCCGGTCGGTTACGACGGGATGTAGGTGTTTTGTTTGGATTCATGATGAAATTTGAGAGAATTTGAGAGAGTTTGAGAGATTTTGGTGTGAAAAAATAAGAGGTTTGAGTTAATATATATAGTGTGATTAAATTGAAAAAAAAAATTAAAAAAAATATATAAACAAAGAGCCGTTGAAAGAGCCGTTAGTTTTTAATATTTTCAAAATTTTTAAAAAAAATAAAAAAAAAGAAATGATCGGGATCAATCGGGTTGGGGAACCGGGGTTGGAACCCGCCCTCAAGCCCGATCACCCCTGTACCGGAGCCCGGCCTACCCGCTCCCTAGCCCGCTCACAAACCCGCCTCCGCTACGGAAGGCCTTATGATAGATGTTTTGAATGTTTCATAATTTTAAAAAATAAAAATATTGTGTGAATATTGTATTTATATATAAAGGGGTAGGTTTAAATAAAACGCTAAAATTTATATAAGAGGGTAAAAAATGTGATATCATATAAACAAGCGTAATTATATATGATTAAACACAAGTGAATTGGTAATATATGCATGTTTAATTATATATGATTAAACATATCCACATGCCATATAATCATATATGATATCACATGCACTTCTTGTCTTCTCGCATAATATTTAACTTCTTGCATGATCATTTCTCTCTCTCTCTCTCTCTCTCTCTCTATATATATATATATATATATAGGGGTGATATTTTTTACAAACCATTGCATTGTTAGAAACTCTAGAACCACCTTAATCACCATCCATTAAATTGATCAAGGGTCTAGATTAGATTAGTGACAATTATGGTAATTAGTGGTGTTTAATGAATTAATTTCGTAATAAAACCCCATGTGCAAGGGTATATTGGTAAAAAAAACTTATTCATTTAATCCCTTTCTCTCTCTCTCCATAAATCACGGATCCATCCATTTCTCTCTCTCTATCCTCTACCAAAAAACCATCTGGAACTTTCATGACTTCTCTCTCTTCTCTGTCGTCGCCGGCAACAAGCACCACCACCACCACCACCACCGCCGCTGTCCACCACAAGCACCACCACCACCACCGCCGTTGTCCAGCACAAGCACCATCACCGCCGCTGTCCACCACAGTCACCACCGCCGCCGCTGCTGTCCACCACAAGCACCACCACCACCGCCGCCGCTGTCACCACCGCCGCCGCTGTCACCACTGCCGCCGCTGTCACCACCGCCGCCGCTGTCACCACCGCCACCGCCGCTGTCCATCGCTGGATTCATGATTTTGTGTTCATGAAGATTTTCTGGGTTGAAGATTCCATGGATTCATGATTTCTGGGTTGAAAGATTTCATGGGTTGAAGATTTCTGGGTTGAAAGAGTTCATGGATTCATGATTCTAGGTTGAAAGATTCCATGATTTTCATGTATTCATGATTCAAGATTTATGGGTTGAAAGATTTCATGGATTCATTTCTTTTTCTGGGTTTTTGTCTTCATGATTTTGAATGATAAATAATCGAACCATCATCTTCTTGATGTGCGCGTGAACTTCCAGCATGTTCTTGGCGTATGGAATTTACCCAGATGAGGAAGAAAATGATATTGAACGATAAACACAAAAATATTCGGTTCATTTTGATTGGATATTAACAAATCCCATTAATTTAGGTAATTGCCTAATTAAAAACGATTTTAGAAATATTAATAAAAAAATAAATTTATAAAATGACCTCCATACCCCTCCGGCTTGATATTACTTAATGTTTAATTTTAATTAAAATTGTTAAAATGATTGGTTGAGAAGTGGTTTGCATAGTTTTCACAAATGTACTGGTTTCTAAAAGAAACCTCCCCTATATATATATATATATATATATATATATATATATATATTGTTAGTGCTATATTGTGATTGTACCATGTAGAGGGACCTATTATGTAATAGTGTCAAACTTGTCTAGGTATATAATGTTTGTATTGCCTAGCTTTCCTAATTAGGTCATCCAATACACACACACACACACACACACAAGTACACACATAGTCATTCTCTCTACATTCCCTTTGTACTTGGTGTGATTATCCTCATTGAATATATATTGGTGGCCATCTTATTGAAATCATGGATTGATTACTTGTTATGGGATCACAATTGGTATCAGAGCATAGTATTTCATCTAGATCAGATTAGTTTTTGAGAGTTTTTTGCATTTTTGAGTGTTCTTCATATTTTCATCTATTTCTTATTGATTCTAGCCATTTGAGTGCTTCAAATGGATTAGGATCGATCTAGGAGTATTTGATTTTCATTCCTGCGTGTTTAGATTTCGCAATTACACCAGGATCTGTCTCAATCTGTGCAAAAATCGATTTTCGGACTTTTATTGAAAAACTCACTGTTTTGGTTTAGAAATCACTGTTCTAGTGGTTTTTGGACAAAACTTGAAGGATTAAAGTTGTTCATAATAGGGTTGCGACCCTTCGTACCAAATTTCATAGCAATTGGATCATTTTTGAAGAATCGACTCACGATCCTTTGCATCTTCAAAACTATCGCAACCTTGATGTTCATAACTATCGCAACCTTCAAAATTCATACATATCGCAAGCGTGAACAGTACCATATCGCAAGAGTCACTTGCGACTAGCTTCATATCGCAATCAACAGTGTTTGAACAGTAAACTATCGCAACCTTCTGTTGCGATACGACCTCATATTCCTTATTGCGACTAGAATTCCTTATTGCGACAAGACTTTCTTATTGCGACAAGATTTTTCTTTTGCGACAAGTTGTTGTGTTGCGACAAGTGTTTGGTTGCGACAAGGATTGCATTGCGACAAGTGTGGGTTGCGATATCAGTGGGTTGAGACAAGTCTGAGTGAAGTTATTTTGTTTGCTAATCTAATCTAAGGAATACTTAACGACCATCAACAAGTAATCTAATATGACAGCGAGAGACATCTTAACTATTGGGTCGAAGGACAAACCACCGGTTCTTTTTCCCAAGGAGTTTAAGATTTGGAAAGACAGGTTCATCGATTATGTTGAGAGACAAGAAAACTGGGAATACATTTCTAATTCTCTTAAGAATGGTCCTATGGAGAAACAAACGAGAAGAGGGCTTATTACTGATGGTGACCCTATTCCAGACTTGGTTGAGGTTTTACCAATACATTATGATCAAGAACAAAAGTGCAAAGCATATGGAGACAAAATGGCAAAGTCTCTTGTTATTCAAGCCTTAACCAACGATATTTATCGAAAGGTGGATAGCAAGAATTATTCTGGGAAGGCCATGTTTGATGAACTGACAAAGCTGTATCAAGGATCTGAAATAGAGAATCAGATGAGAATCTCTAATGCTATCAACTTGTATGAAAATTTTAAACAGAAGGAAGGAGAGGCTCTTGATTCTGCTTATGACCGTTTTACTACCATCCTGAATGAGCTGAATAGGTATAGTATCAACAAATCTATAATCGAGCATAATGTGAAATTCCTGAGTGTTCTTCAACCGGAATGGAAGAAGTATGCTCACCGAATGAAACAGAATGCTAAGTTAGCTGATTTGCCTCTACAAGAGATGTACGAAACCTTGAAGCAGGATGAAGATGATGCTGATGCTAAGAGAGCCAAGAAAAAGAAGAAAGAGAAGAAGGAATAGAAAAGAGAGGTTAAGGAAGAAGAGTTAGACCCACTTGCTTTATTGTCTAACAGAAATTACTCAAAGAATGTGGGTAATCAGTCTGAAGAGGGACAAAATGAAGCAGGTGAGATGGATGATATTGAAAGCATGAAGAATTCTTTGATACTCCTTACCAGATCTTTTCAGAGACAGTTTGGGAAAAGCCCCGGTTCTAACAGTCAAAGATATGCTTCTGGCTCCAAGAACTTCGAGCATAAAGCACAAGTTGAATCGGGCAAGAAGTTTGAGGACAAGAAGGCTGAGTATAAAAGGCCAGATGAGTATAAGAGGCCAGAAGAGAAGAAGGTTTTTGAGAAGAAGGATGAAGCACCGAAGTGTTATAATTGTGGGAAGAATGGTCACTTCTCAAAAGATTGTTGGAAACCGAAAGTGAGGGATTCCAGTTACTACAAGAATAAGTTGATGCTTGCTGAGTAGAAAGAATCGGGGATTGTGCTGATGGTTGAAGAAGAATACTGGCTTGATCAGACTGATGATGAAGCAGATGATGAGAAACCAGCTCAAAACAAGATGTGTCTCATGACCAGAAATGCCGATGATGAAGGATCAGAGTCTACTTCAAATGAGGTACATCCCGGTCTCTATAATCAATTCTTTATTCAACAAGCGCTTTTAGAAAAGAAGTTAGAAGAACTAACAATTGACCGGGACACATCAAATGAAATAATTTCCACTCTAAGAAAGAAACTAATTGAACAAGACAGTCAAATTCAAGAATTCGAAAAGAAAAAGACTGAGTTCGATATTGGTCATGCGTATTTTCAAGATAAAATAACTGAACTATCAGATAAATTAATGAGTTCGGAAACCAAGAGTAATAAGTTTGAAAGTCTTTTACATGCTTATAAAGATAGAAATGATGAGCTATGTGAAAATGTCAAGGATCTGGAAAATAAACTATACAAAGCAGGTCAAACTGAACAAACAATTCACATGCATAAGCCAAGTAAGTTCAGATATTTCAATTCAAAGTGGGGAATCGGGTATGACAATCCACAGTACCTAGAAAATGCTTTAATAAAATCCCCCACTCTTTATAAATTTGAATGGATTGAACTTGCAGTATACTCTAACTATCAGATTAAATGACTTAAAATGGATGGTGAAGACTATGAGGCGGAGGAAGACATAAAAAGAAAAACCACTGTTAAAATGCAACTTCCTTTTTGGTATGGTCCTGATAATGCAAAGGCATTAAATAACAAAAAGACCTTACCAAATGATTACTTTGATAGTTATATTGTTAAAGAACCGGAGGAAACGGAAAATACACAAAAGGCTAATTCTGAAAAACCTATTTTGGGAGGTAAAAGGTATTTTCCACCGATGGTTCTTGAACAAAAACTCGTGGACCTCGAAAGCAAGATCAAAAGTACAATTGAAGAAGTTAGAAATGACGAGAAGCTTGCTTTCGAGATCGAAAAGGAAGTTATGATCACAGTGTTTTCGGAAAGCTTAAAAGAAATGAAAACAAAACTTGAGGAAATGCCTGAAGAAAAAGTTTCCAAAGAAAAGCATTCTTCAGATACAGATGTTTCCTCATGCAAATCTTTTATGGGAAATACTATCAATAGGCATATGATAGTTGATGACCAAGATGATCTTGAATCTTGGGATTTGGAAAGTCAACTTGATCCTGAGATATATATCCCTACAGAAGAAGACAAAGCATTTCGAGAAGAACAAAAGAATTTTCTTTATCCAACGTCTTATGGTATCTTTCTTTCTCCATTGAAGAGTCCGTTTGATTGTGATAGTGAGAATGTTGGTAAGGGTAAAGGTAAAGTTGTATGTGAAGTGCCTGTTCAATTTGATTTTAGTGCCAAACTTCCAGATCATACTGACTTTCTAATAAAAGAAGAGGAACCTGAAAAGATTATCTTGGAAGGGGAATCTTCAAAATCAGCTGAGAAAATTTCTGTTAATGATTATTACTCTAAATCTAAATCAAAACAATCATTACAGAAAAAGAAAAGAAAAACAAAAAGAAAGAAGCATGTTAATTCTTTTCAAGCTCAGAATTCAAAAGCTTACGACTCCTATTTGTCTGGTGTTTCAGATCGTAATTTGAGAAACAATACGCACCTTGAGTGGAGAATAAAGGAGTCCACACAGGATGTGGCCCAGATCAAATCATCCCACGTTACTTTAAATGTTTTAAATTCCAAGAAAGACAATTTTGTTTCAAATGTTAATAATTATGATGTTGGCAAGGGACGAAAACTTGTAGTTCCATATAAGGTTTATTCAATGCAACAACTGATTAATTTGGCACGTGATCAAATTTGTTGTGCTTCTTGTGGTGTGGATGATTTTATCTGTAAATCTGACTATAACCATTGGTTTTATTCAAATGCTTATATTAATACCGGTTATAGAAAACAAAATGCCAAATCCAAAAATACTAATCAGAAAGGACCCAATTGGC
The DNA here is from genome assembly GCA_033807775.1 of Saussurea involucrata. Lineage (NCBI taxonomy): Eukaryota > Viridiplantae > Streptophyta > Magnoliopsida > Asterales > Asteraceae > Saussurea > Saussurea involucrata. Next base: position 140,028,486 of record CM066315.1, read on the forward strand.
AATGGGTACCTAAAACTGTTTAATTTCCATTTTGCAGCCCAATCATGTCTGGTATTTAGATTCAGGCTGCTCAAAACACATGACTGGAAGAAAGGAGCTGCTCGTTAATTTTGTGGAAAAAGATCTTGGCTGCGTGAAGTTTGGAAACGATCAATATTCTCCAATTTTGGGTTACGGAGATATTGTAAAGGATAATGTGAGAATAACAAAAGTCAACTACGTCAAGGGCTTAGGACACAATTTGTTTCGTATAGGTCAATTTTGTGATAAAGACCTAGAAGTCCATTTCAAGAAGACCCGTTGTGCAGTTCTTACCGACGGAGGAGATGAGCTTCTTGTTGGTTCTAGAAAGTCCAATTTATACACCATTGACCTATCAACGCTCAAGCCTAAGGATGACGTATGTCTGATGTCGAAAGCGTCTTTGGAGAAAAGCTGGTTATGGCATAGACGACTATCTCATCTCAACTTTCGTTACATTCAAAAGTTGACGTTGGGTGATTTAGTTATAGGTCTACCAGTTCTGAAATTTGAGAAGGATAATTTATGTATCGCGTGTGAGAAGGGGAAGATGAAGCGTGTTCCTCATCCTCCAAAACCCGAACCCAGCACAAGCAAAGCTTTAGAAATCCTTCATATGGATCTCTGTGGTCCGATGAAGACTCAGAGTATAAGTGTCAAACGTTACGTGTTAGTTGTCGTTGATGATTACTCGAGATTCACATGGGTCAAGTTTCTACGCTCAAAAGATAAAATTCCTGACTTGATTATCTCGTTAATCAAACAACTTCAAGTGAATCGTCAACAAACAGTTCAGACTGTCAGATCAGATAATGGGACAGAGTTTAAAAACAGAACTCTTGATGACTTCTTCAAGTCATTAGGAATTACTCATCAATATTCTGCGGCCAGAACACCTCAGCAGAACGGTGTTGTTAAAAGACGGAACCGTACACTCGTTGAAGCGGCCAGAACGATGCTGTCTTATGCTGATCTACCTCTGTTTCTGTGGGCTGAAGTTGTTGCAACGGCATGCTATACACAAAACCGTTCAATCATACATCGACGGTTTGGCAAGACTCCATATGAATTGGTTAATAATAGAAAACCTGTTATACACTATTTTCGTGTCTTTGGATGCAGGTGCGTGGTGCTGAATGATAAGGACAACCTTAATAAATTCAGTCCTAAGGGTATTGAGGGCGTCTTCATCGGATACTCGGTCACATCTAAAGCATACAGAGTCTACCTCAAGTCATCCAGAACTGTGATGAAAAGCATAAATGTCAAGTTTGACGAGTCTGAAGATATGGCTTCTGTACAAAACAGTACAGAACCCGCGATCTCTGGAATTCTAGCATCTGGACAGATCCATCCTATGATGACTAGATATTCAAACAAGGATCAACCTTCCACTTCTAATTCTAATCCTAATGAACTTGATGTTTTGTTTGAACATTTTTATGATGACTATTTTGGTCCTGATAAATCTTCTACATCTGTCATTAACAGGATACATGTTGAACCACCACCAGTACAAGCTACTGTATCAGGCCCTTCGTTGGTGCTGACCTCATCAAA